>JAAAKL020014108.1:0-12117 GCA_010016065.2 Carybdea cf. marsupialis auct. non (Linnaeus, 1758) | reverse complement strand
AGGGAGGGGCAAAACGTATTTTTCAAAATTTAGGGGAGGAGTCGTTTCCTTCAGTTTTTTCAATGAATATAACAAAAAGGGCCTTTTCAATGAAAATACCCCCCCAACCCCCAAAAATGTATTTTTGGGAACTCTAGGAGAGAGAATCTAGGGAACACATATCACCACGCCTTCCAATTGACACCACTGGTAAATAGTTTAACTTTGGATCTTTTTTTTGGGGGGGGGGGTGTCCTGAAAATCACCCCTGGTCCGTCTCTGCGCAAGAATAGATGTAGGAAAAAGTAAATGAAAGTAGTAAAAAGAACATGACGCAAGATATTACAAACTCATAAAACTATAAAGCAAAATAAACAGTTGAAAACAAAGGGGTTCGGACATAGATACAAAAATACCCAGAGCCAATATTTGGGGAGGTTATCAGAGAGGCAATTTATTCCACATAGGTACCTCGTAGTTACATTCATACCAGACTGTAACTGTATAGTTGACATACATGTAATTCAAACCAGAATCTGCATGAAAAGTGTGGTTCAATCCCATTTTCGATACGTATTAAAAGGAAGCTTGAAAACTGTTAGTTCATGTTTTATTCGGTTAGCGCAAAAGCATATTGTACAGTTAGCACTCTATTTAAATGCTTTTATTTAACTTATCCTGATTAGAGAATAAAATGGTCCCAAGATAAAATCTTCAAAGAAGACGAAGTACCCTTTAATATCCCAAATACGAAGACGAAATATCCGTTGATATCTCAAATACCCCCAAATGTTTTGCAAAAACTTCGAAGGGATGTTAAGTCTTATGAGCAATATCTAAAATGCAAGAAGGGGGTGCTCTTTTTTTAGAAGGTAATTTCTACATTTTTAGAGGTTTTTAATTTGACAAGGGATAATGCATGAAACTATTGGCTGAAGAGAATTTGGAAATGGTTTATTCAAGAAATTATTAAATACTTTATATAGTTTTTTATTTGTGTTGGTCGGATTACAAAGGTTCTCAGACCAATTTAGAAAGGTAGTTCAAGATTTATTAGTTAAAAGTAATGGTTTTGTGCATTGAGGGGAAGTGAAGAGGCAATAGAGATTGGAAGCACCAACCGCATCATCATGAAACAGGTAAACACTTCAGACACCTGTGACGGTTATGAACCAATCACGTAGTAACTAATGAGGTTATATTGAGAATCAAGAGTAATTTGGTGGAGTTATTAGCGGCTTGGTTCCTTAAAGGAAAATACTTAATAGATTTAAGATGCACATTTTCATAATCTGCAAGAGGGTGCTTTCACAATTTTATTGATTGCCTATAGAATCTGCCTTTGCAATTTTGTTGATCAAATAAGTTTTTACTTTGAAGGCCTATGACCCTCGGCGACGCAAATTTCGATTCCGGTCGATAGTGGAATCGATCATATATCATGCTATACTACCTAAAGGACAGCAAAAAGCTCTTAGTCTCTGAGATATATCCGCCTTCGAGAATAAAGATAACCAAAAGTCGTCTGTGAAATTTTCCGGCTATCATGCTCTTCACAAGTGTGCCACGGTAGGATTTTAAATTTATTGGATTATTTTAAAATGAGATTGTCTCATGAATGTCTATAATGACCTGAAAGGATGTTTTTTTGGCAAACTGCATCCGGCATTGCAAAAGACATAAAGCCCAATCAGGCTAATGGGTGGGTCATATCTTACGAGCTGAACCTGATGTAGAGCGTACTTTTTCGTCTAAGAATGCAGTTAGAAGCACATCGTTGAGCTATGCAACAAAGCTGGGTTTTGCAACCCTTCATATAGTATATCACAAAATCTGATGGATGTGACCATTAAAGATGGGTTGGACAATTAAAATCTATCTCCGCGCCCCCTTCACATGATCTGCTGATGTATTAGGAGCAGTTTTAATGTATGTCTTAGGGAAAGGGGCTCTGAAAAGGAGACAAGACAACAGGTAAAGAAATCGGAAACACCAATACTGCTCTAGACACTTTTTAAGTATCACCAAAGTTCTTCTTCATTGGTAATATACACATTTATTTGTTTTCATGTCCGGAATAGTTTTTCTGTGCTTTTGAAATCGTTCATATCATCAATGTAAAGAAATGTAAGGAAAAAGTGATATTTGAATGAAATATGACGTTGTTACAGTATACAAAAGCAGAAGGAAGGAAAAATAAAAGAGTTCGGGTATAAAAGGGAGTGGGAGGAAGAAGATTCGGCCATAAATGGAGGGAAATAACAAATAGGGGGAAGACCTTAGCAACACGACGATGTGACATTGCAAAAAGAGGTTTGACATCATGAGAAGGCGGAAGAGTGAAGAAGATAGAGAGTGTCTGTTCAACATATCCCAGCATCGATTTCATGCAAGAAACAACAAATGAAGTATGAATGAAAGGTAAGGAAGAACTAAAAGAGGAAGGAGAAGAAGATTTGCAATAGTGGATCAAACAGGATCAACACTGAGATGCTGTCAAAGACTGCCTAATCACAAATTGGACGTAATCAAGGGACCATGTGACAGAGAAAAGTTTTTCATTTGTCAGATAGTTCAGTACACCCAACCTACAATCTACAGAGCAAGTCGGAGTCTGCGAATAGTGCTTGGGGGAAGGGGGTGGCTTCGAAACTTATCATCAATCGGATTGAGTAAACGATGGTTTCTACTGTTTTGGGGTGTGATTTCTAAAATTGAATCTACAGTAGCAATAGAAGCTACATGGTACGTTTACTAATGAAACCCATTAACTGCATATGACTTACACATACGTATATCATGTGATGTGTAAATTCGCGAAGGGGTCTGCAATAATATCTGTTACAAAGAAGGGGATCTGCGAAGTGAGAATGTTGCGGATCAGTAAGCTAGATAATCTCCAGTGGCGTAACCACAAGAGAATTATTGACTTAAGGTAGAAAAAAGGAAGGACTGAGGAAACAAAGTAACCTAAAATCATGTGGGGGCCTGTACTTCTGTTCCCTCCCCCCGGTGATTAGGCCTTTGTCATTGTTTAAGTACACTAGCTTCATCAGCAATAAAGCTGCTAGGAGTAACTTAGCAGTTTCGAGCCGTCAGACAAGCTCCTAGATGTTTTGAAATACGACTCAAATTTACCCGGTCTTTCTTTCCATTCGATGATTTGATGTTTTGGTACATCCAACAAATAAATATTAACAAGACTAGGAACAGCAACAAGTGCTTTGGTGAGATTGGACAAAATCTGGAAAGGGAAACACCTACCATTATCAACAAAAATCGACCTTCTACGAGCAATTGTCAGCTCAACAGCTCTATATGGATGCGAAACATGGACACTGAACACAAAAATGGAGAAGAAGATAGAAACATTAGACATAAAATGTCTGAAAAGAGTTCTAATGATTTCTTGAAAACAGAAGAAAACAAATGAATATGTCAAAGAAGAAATCAGAAGAAGGTATGGAAAAATAGACAGCCTATTGGACATCATAAAAATAAAATAGCTGACGTGGTATGGGCATGTGATTAGAGACAAGGGGACGATGAAGAACACCATCATGCAAGGGAAAAAAGAAGGAGAAAGGAGCAGGTGAAGACCTAAAAGAATGTATGAATGTATGAAAGAATGTAAAAGATGATATTAAAGAATGGATGGGGAAAGACATGATAACAGCAGTAAGAATGACGGAAGACAGACGGAGGTGGAAGGAGGAAGTGCTGAAAATGGTGCACCAACGGCCTACCAGGCTACGGTTGTGATGATGATGAATGTTTATGACGTCACATTGTTCACCCATGGGACAGTGCCATAAAGCCGCTAGATTTAATAAACTAGTCTGTTTATCAAGTCACAAGCCATCTCCATCATCATAAGCGATAGTTACCTTTTTATCAAGTGTCTAATTTTGATGACAGGTATCGATCAATTGATTATGATCATTTAACTGAAATCAAGTCTCGATAAATCAGCTTTGGACAGCTCTTGTTCGGGATACGGGGGTCGAATGTTTGAGTTTTCTGTCTCCCTCCTCTTTAGCCATTTCTCCATGGGCGAAGATCGCTGTAAGAATGTGGAGGGGGACAGAAGGATTAAACGTGGACAATTTGACATTTCTGAGCCGAAACGTGGGAGTAAAGCAGCTGTTGCCCTTTGTTTTGCCCTTATATCTGCTGGAAAGACGCTTAAACTTCTAGGTAGCACGCCAGACGGTCCACGCACAGATGACACAAGTAAGTATAATTACACCGAGTAGTTCTGGTACTGATCTTGTATTAACTGACTGCTAGTAAATTACAGATATATAAATATATATAGATGGCCAGAAGAAGGAATGAAATGTTACGATCCTTCCATCCTGAAAAGTGAGGGGGGCGAGTCCCCCCGTCCTCCCAGAATCTCTCGCCCATGCATTTCTCTCGACTGAAAATGTCTATAAGGCACCAAAAGCAGCGTTTTCTCTAAGAAGCTCAAACCTTTGTTGAAAACTGTTCACGTAGACAAAATAAATCACAGAGTTTGGCCATGCACAAATATTGATGCTCTACGTTTGTAGCTATTATCTAATTTAGACTTGGGCGTGATGAATATTTCAGTTAGCTTTATTTGAGAAGGATGATCTTGATGTGAGCAGCTGTAAATAGAGTGACATGTTAGTTTAGTTTGGTCATGTATCTCTTATCATCCGGCATAACGAACGATCAACTTCGAAGAATTAAGCTCATCCTTTCGTAAATATTTGGATCTAGATGCCGCCACATGAAAATTTAATGTTTTTGTTTGATGTATTGCCACCTTTCTTAATCTCACTCTATGTATCACTATATTTTATAATTGGACAGAGGGCGTCTAGGAAATCAGTTGTCAACGAAGAACATAGACTTAGATATCTGTTGCCATGTACGTTCAGGTCTAATCATCTGTTGTAGATCCAAGACTAAGGGAAGTAGGGAACTAAGCACTTCAAACAGAATAATTTGCGTTCTAGCCTTGGAGTTGGCACCCCAATACCTCATTGAAAAGTAGTTAATTTATAGAGGTTATGGAACACACGAAGCCATCGACTGCATGCATAACTTTGAGTATGTTATTTACTACTATATGGATATTCCACGTTTGATTCCATTTGACGCTACACGCTTTTTTTATAAGAAATTTTTTATAAGATACTAGTACTACGACGGACAAAACGCTAAGAAACTTTTAGTACTATCTCAAATCAAAAAGAATGAATTAAGAAACTGTGTTGAATCACGAAAATGGAAAAGAATAGGACATTTTGAATGTTTGACAAATACATCACAAATAGATTTTACTTTATGTCCAAACTTGCAAGTTGAGTATCCAAAATACGTAGAAATTCCTGTCCCTGGGGTATTTTCTATGGCAGTTGACACAACCGTCTGCCAGAACACATTTCCCTTCCAGCCAGTCTACTTTTGGTTTCGTGTGTGAATGCGGAGGAGGTATTTAACCCTGCTGAACTATGTAAGATAGACAATTCATTTAAGAAACAGTTAAGAAACTTTTAGAACTACAATAGGGTGAACAATTAAGAAACTTCTGGTACTAGGAGGCCTCCTCAGGTTTCTTATAAAAAAGGCGTGTAATTCTATCTGAAGGACTGAATATTCCTTTCAATAATTCATATTATCTTGTTTATAGGCCTATTCACTGCGTTTTGCTGAGGGACTGTACACTCGTGATGTCGAGAAAGAAAGATGATCATAATCCTCCCCCGCCTTCAAATATCAAAGAGATCCAGTATTGATAATACCCCTATTTTACGTGGCAAATAAATCACTTAGGTCCTTCCATACGTGACTACGTTAAAATGGTATAGCAAATGTTCTGCTTCCGCTTCTGGTTTCCATATCCCCCACACGCCCCAATGCTCCCCCCCTAAGGAATTACTGGATGGAGAATGGTTGGCAACTTGGAGAGCTGATTATTATTACCTTGTGGTAGGTGAGGAAACACTAGGGTGGTGGTAACTTCTATTTTTCGGCATTTACTCTTGGGTTATTGTGGGACACTTTAAACATGAGTGGATACGGTAATACTTTTTTGTGATAATCTATGCATACCAGGAATACCACGGTGACTTAATATTAGTTAGTTTCTAACATATAACTAACATATAACTGTCTTCCACAGATCAACATTCACTCTGCTCTGAAGTTTATCACCCAACTGATGTTATACACCAAACACCGGTTTAGTTTCACGAGAACACTGAGTAATCAGCCGTATGAGGATTTACCATTGTTTCACAAGTGAAATGATCAATTAGAAATTGCTCCCCTTTATAAATGCAGAAAACATAAACATACGTCGAGAACTCAAATTGCTTTCGATAGTACTCGTCACTTTGTCAACAAACTACACTGGACAGAAGATATCCAAGATATATTTTTATGACACAATGAGGAGAACCGTTTTCCTTGATATTTCTTCTTTTTCTGCTATTCTCTATCGGCTTGACTACTTTTTATTTCGTCTCTTCTTCCCATTCCAGCGTGACTATAATTTATGTGCGCTAATTCATGTCCATGTGCGAATTGTTATGGAATCGAAGGTGGATAGTCGATAGAGGTACTTTTAGTGTCATCTTTTGACTTTATCCTAAAAAAGGGCGCCTGTTTTACACTTCGCTTTGGGTAATTCCTATTATTCCCTATATCTAGTACTTTTATATTACCCCTCTATTACTTCTCTATTACTTCTCTATTAATTCTCTATCACTTCTCTATTACTTACCTGTTACTTCTCTATTACTTCTCTGTTACTTCTCTGTTACTTCTCTGATACTTCTCTGTTACTTCTCTATTACTTCTCTATCACTTCTCTGTTACTTCTCTGTTACTTCTTTATTACTTCTCTGTTATTTCTCTGTTACTTCTCTGTTACTTCTCTATTAATTCTCTATCACTTCTCTATTACTTACCTGTAACTTCTCTATTACTTCTCTGTTACTTCTCTGTTACTTCTCTATTAATTCTCTATCACTTCTCTATCACTTCTCTATTACTTACCTGTTACTTCTCTATCACTTCTCTATTACTTCTCTGTTACTTCTTCATTACTTCTCTGTTATTTCTCTGTTACTTCTCTGTTACTTCTCTATTACTTCTCCAAATTCTTTATTACTACTCTGTTACTTCTCTATTACTTCTCTGTTACCTCTCTATTACTACTCTGTTACTTCTCTATTACTTCTCTGTTACTTCTCTATTACTTCTCTGTTACTTCTCTATCACTTCTCTATTACTTACCTGTTACTTCTCTATTACTTCTCTATTACTTCTCTATTACTTCTCAGTTACTTCACTATTACTTCTCTGTTACTTCTCTATTACTTCTCTATTACATCTCTATTACTTCTCTATTATTTCTCTATTACTTCTCTATTACTTCTTTATTACTTCTCTATTACTTCTCTATTACTTCTTATTAACTCTTCTCCATCTTTGTTGACATCGCCCCTCTTAACCATTTCATTGCTTTAAATGCAAAGTGCTGAAAGTATGCGACAAAGTGACAGCTGTTATGACAAATTTCTGCATCGGAGATATCAATTCTGTATCAAGCCCTACTGAGAACATTGCGTATTATATTGTTCATTCTGATGTAAAGCTATTTTAATGTCTGTACTGTGTATTTAGTCCAGTTGATTAAGGTGAATAAGTCTTTGAGCCTACGTAAAGGCAAAGTTAGTAGTTTATATCTTACATCTCGAAACTGCGCCTATTTATAAGAGGTTATGGGCCCTGGGCTGTTAAAGCAGTAAGACTTTTTTTATGTCAACAAAATATATAAGTTGAAGTATGGAGTTGAGAGAAGCTTAGTACAAAGTAGAACTTAAAATAGAAAAGTTGGATGGAATAGCTTCAGAGATTAACTAAATCCTACTCGAAAAGTATTAGTGACCTCGAGTTGAACAACTACTTGTCCTTACGACGAGAATCCCTTAGTTAACTCACATTTTCACACCGAAGCCATACTTCTCCAACATTTTAGTGTCCGTATCACGTAGTCCCTAGCTTCCTACCACCCTGTACTTTCTTACTTCTTATCAATGTGGATACAATTGCTTTTGTGATACTGTAGATGAAGCTAGACCTACACTTTCCTCAACACCATGTCTTCATTAAAAAAGACTTAAACAACAACAACAACAATAACAACAACGATAATAACAACAATGATAACAACAACAACGATAACAACAACAACAATAATAACGACAACGATAACAACGACAACAACGACAACAACGGCAACAAAACCGATTACAACAACGACAACAAGAACAACAACGACAACAAAACAAACAACTTACCCCTTCCCAAAACAAAGAAACAACAACAAAAACCCATATATAACAAACCATGAATAAAAACGACTGAGTTAAGAATAATAATAACAATAATAATCTCGCAACGTAACTAACAATTACTTCAGTTATCACGTCAACATAAAATAATAATGTGTGCGTATTGCAAAACTGATCATCTTTCTTACAAGGCAATCTTAGATTGTCGATTTTCCATCTTGTCATTGTGTCAATTAAACATTTACTATGTGTAAACATCCCTCCGATAGCAATCATACTCAGATTGATCAAACCAACTTCCTAAGTTTTCACTTTTCGGATTTCCGTGGATAATAAAATGACAACTTTGTTTCAAGGCCCACAGACAGATCTACAGTAAATAGACTACTGTTTCATACGAAAATCCATTTTTGGCGAAATGTTTTGCTTGATAAAGTTGACGGAGAAAGATAGCCTGTAATATCACAATTTACAAAATAATCTTTCACTGGAGGATGGAAAGAAATTGGCGATTATGTATAGAATTGAGCCATGATACCTATTGTAAGGTCTTTCATCGACAACTTTGGACTATGAAATATGAAAGTTTCCCCAAAACCCCTTTCGAAAACATTATTAAGTTTAAAAACGAGTACTTTGGGCACTTGCATGTCAGACTTCCGTGCTGCTAAGTGGAGAGGTCTAGAAAACAAATAATACCAGACCTGGACATCCCTTTCTTATGGCAAGTGTCTTGCGTGATTTGTTCCATTTTCACCCAAATTTAGTCAAAGTTTAACTTCTTTTTGTCTAGGATTGTAGATGAATGTACAGTGACGCTATTTCCAAACAATGGACATCCCAAAATTCTTTCCATCATTGATACAGGACCGTAGCGTGGTGGCAAAGCATCGTACGTTGCGTAACAACGGAGACCGTGGTTTTGATTATTCATGACCCCATGATTTTTCACTTTAAAGGCTTCATACGACCTTGTCTTCATGTGTACCTATAGTCATTACAAACTTTTGCATTCTGAAACAACATACTGCAGGGTTTGAGGATTCAAATGAAAGAACCATAAATTGCTGTCTGGTCTTGTCCATAATCGTATAATCTTACAGAGTCAGTTGGGTGTTGTTTAGATAACGGCAAGTCAGGTTTTCGATGTTATAATAAGGTATTTGTATACAACGGACACATGTTTATAGCAGTTTTTATTTAAAATGACATGTATACATCCTTTTAAAACGTTCAAATGCATACGTACATATATTACAAGGATGTTTATTAAGTACTTAGTGTCATAAATCGAAGTGATCTTTTAAATTGTCTTCTATTGCAGCTTTAACGATGAAATCATGATATGTGAGGCAATTGGAAATTTTAGAATCTTTCTGATCCGTAATTTCTTTAAATAAACATTTACTCGATTTGTACTGATCGCATTGTTTATTTTTGGTCTTAGTTGTCTTAAAAAAACATGAGACATACCTTGTCTCTGCGCAGTACATAATTTTTTACGCATTATTACTTGACATTCGATAAATTTTGGTTGATATATCGTTACTATTCAATGCAAATATATATTGTCCCTAAAAATAGTAATACCACTAATAGCTATGATTATAATGGTGAGGGGATACCACACCACGTACTATTCATGTTTTTAATCCGAAGGGAGGCAACAAGCACTCTCTTGCCTCCCCAGCTGTCTTTTCCCTCTCTTGCTTCTCCTCTTGTCTGTTATGTTTTCACTCCTTTTATGAGATTCCTGTACGAACCTCGATGACAACAGAGGAAAAGGTGCTACTCCAAAAAGACCCAAGACATACTATCACAAGTTTCAGGCCGATTTCATGTTTGCCTCTAATGTGAATATTAACGACATCCATGACTGCCAATGAAATTTTAGCTTGTCTGGATAACAAAATCCTTCCAGTAGAACAAAAGAGATGTAGAAGCACAAAAGACAACTGTTAATAGAGAAGGCCTTTTTGTTCTTTTCCAGATGCCCCCCCCCCCGCCTCATTCAGAGACAGAATCCCCCCCACCATCTTTTCCACAGGGTTTGGGTTAGGGTTAGGGCTAGGGTTAGGGCTAGGATTAGGGCTAGGGTTAGGGCTAGGGTTAGGGCTAGGGTTAGGGCTACGGCTAGGGTTAGGGCTAGGGTTGGGGTTAGGGTGAAAGTTAGGGTTTGGTGGGGGGGGTTTCAGTGCAGTTTTGAACAATAGTGTTGGGGGGTATCTGGAATCGTGCCGACCTCTTTAGCGAATTATAAAAGATGAATTGAAAACATGGCCATGGCTTGGGTTGCCTACAAAATGGCCTACCATATTTTCCCATATACGTGGATCAGGGAGTGTTTTGAGTTGCTGCAGGTCACCTACAATATCAAGAATCTATCACAACATCAATGAGGAACTAGAAAACTGAACAAAAGCGTGTGTGAGGGTATTGCTTGTTTTTGATATTAACAGAGGCATATACCAAGGAGACAGTTTATCCCCATTACTGTTTCTATTAGCATGTTTCCACTCATAAGTGTGCAAAAGGAAAATAGCACAATCGATACCTTAGAGGTAAAAATTTAGTTGGTAATAAGTGACTAAATTTTTTGCAAGTGACTTACGTTTTTACCCACCAAGACATTTTACCGACTAAAATTTTTACCGACTTTTTTCCACCATCAAAATTCATTCACCGGCAAAACTATTACCGACGTTATACAGACCAATTAATTTATCATGTTCATTATCTTGGGTGTAATGTGAACCCGTGTAATCCCTCCCGTGTTCTCTTATTGTGATATTGCTAGTAGACAGGAGTTAGAAGAAAACAAGGGATTAAATATCAAAAGGGAAACGTTGCAAGCAATGAAAAATAAATACTCATGCAGATGATGGTCCTTTGATGTAACAGAAAAGACGACATTAGAAAAATCCTCTAAATAGGTTTGCAAAGCAAAATGTTAATCATATCTGTTTAGACTGTGGTGTATGCACTCAGTAGTACTAATAGATGGAGTCAGAACTAGAATCAATATAAGACAAGATCATCTCTGTTCTCTATATTTCTTTACATAATATTATAATACAACTCAAAAAGTCCATAACTCTGTTCAAATCCGAAACTCTAACACTCAGAAGACCTCGATTCTGAAACTCTTAGATTCTGCAGAATTTTCGAGGACTACATAACATACTCGAAGCCGCAGTTCAGACTGCCATTTATAAAGGGTGCTATACTGAATAGTACCAGTAGATGGAGTCAGAACTATAATCTATATAAGACAAGATCATCTCTGTTCTCCATACTTCTTTACACAATATAACAATACAACCCTAAAAGTCCATAACCCATGTAGGCTTACTCTGTTAAAATCTAAAACTCTGAAACACTTACATACTGAAACTCTTAGAACTCTGACCCTCCGCTCAAAAGTGGTTAACCCATGAATAGTTATGGGCGTGTCACATCCGATACTCAACTCCCTCCCAGACTACTTCCATAACAGAGTACTCCTCACTACAGAAAAGGTTCTCCACTCTCGTCTTGTAATTATGTGCGTTCTCACAAGCTTCACTTATCCGAACACAGAGCTCATTTTTGATCATGTCTTGCCTGTCCTTCAGGTGATCAAATAAAACGCATATCCACTTCGCGTGCAACTCCTTGATACAGGTCAATTTCAGACACACTTTCAGTATCGAATAAAGTTAGCGTTATGAAATGAAAGTGGATCATTTACTACTCATTTTTACGTGTTCAAATTTTTCCTTTGGTTTCTGAGAATATAAGTAATAAAGATCCGTAAACTTTT
>JAAAKL020014107.1:0-12118 GCA_010016065.2 Carybdea cf. marsupialis auct. non (Linnaeus, 1758) | reverse complement strand
AAGGGACGCTCGTATGAGGTTAATGAAGCATGATGTAAATCTTGGGAGGGCCGTATTCTGGGACATCAAAAATCGTTTACCACGATCTGTGACCACGTTGAAGTGGGAGGAAAGCTTTGTATCTGTCTATAGCAAAGACAATCCGAACTTATTATTCAACATGTGTGGGTTTGAATGTAGGATTTTGCCAAAGATTCGAATGACTCATGAAGAGTTTACACACAAAGATGGAGTCTGGAATTTGCAAAATGAAGTAAGTGGACTCAATTATTGTGTCGCTGGACTGTTTTTTGATTAGCGGCTCTAATACTGCTATTTTACATACGTGTGTCGTAGATCAGGTGTTTTCTATTCCAATTCATAGTGTAGTTCAAGCAGTGCGAAAAATATTATGAGAAATAAATAAATTGTGACGACAAATTTCCACGCTTTTGATAGGCTATACCGATATTTCGAGGAATTCGAAATTTCCTTTGTTATGGAATTAAGTCAGTTAAGGCTTGGGTTTCAATATGAAAAACACGTAAGGTTGCGATTGGTCCAGATTTAATTATTCTGTTATAACGGAATAGCATCAAATTCTCTTTAAGATGCATGGAATTGTAATAATGCTCGCTTTTGCTACCTTTGTATTGGCTTTTTTTGTCATTCCCTTTAATGTTAGTATCCGACATTGACATAAATTTACGAATTCTTTACGAACAGTAGTGTAACTGGATCCTCGGCCTCTAGTTTTAAACGTGTAATTATGCCAGTATCTTACCAAAAGGTTCGTATAGCATGAAGGAAGATATGGGGCACAAAATGTAGAACGTCCATGAAGCTTCTTGCCACCCCACCCCCAATATTATATCCTAGTTGTACATGTAATTTAAAAGCTCGATTTTCTGCCACTCTTTAATCAAGATCTGGTGACTAGTTGTTTCCGTTATGTTAATTTTCCACATCATTTTAATTTTAGGTTACCAAAGAAAGAACAGCCCAGTGTTTCTTACGTGTTGATGATGAATCCATGTCACGATTCCATAACAGAGTCAGGCAGATCTTGATGGCATCAGGCTCGACCACTTTCACTAAAATTGTAAATAAGTGGAACACAGCTCTGATTGGCTTAATGACATACTTCCGGGAAGCTGTAGTCAACACACAAGAACTCCTAGACCTGTTGGTGAAATGCGAAAACAAGGTACGTTTTATCTTTGCTAGAAATATTCAGCTGCAAACGTAAAACCATTTTAAGCAGTGTTTTACAAGTTGTTGTCAAATCGGTGCGGTAGGAGCTTTGGTTGAAGATCTTACATTAATACCTATGCTCCGGTAAAATTTCCATGTACTCATGCGTCGTTTTAGCCCCTTCTTAGGGAATTGAAGGACGCAAAAACTTTATCTTTCCATGAGCCATCTTTCATAGAATTGGGACATTAGAGCCGTCATTTGATACGATTTTCTGTACAATTGGGTTCATTTTACAGATGCATGGATCTCATTTTTTGAGAATCTTTCTATGGATTGACATTTGTAAACACAACTTAGTACACAGTGTCTATTCATTATTTAAGGAACCGAATAAATTGTAGCTTTATTTAGTTAACTATTTTGATATCGGCTTTTATCACCATAATCGTATCGCAATATTACTTCTCAGATATATTAACTCGTCTGTTCTTGGAAGTTGATTGTACGTGGAAGCCTTGTGTATCTTTATTATACACAGTTTAAGTAGCTTGTTGATGTCACAATTTATTTGATACATAATATCTCATTCCCCAATATGAAAATCAAGATTCCCATTTCACATATCTTTCCTATCAGATCCAAACACGTATTAAGATTGGTTTAAATTCAAAAATGCCGAGTCGATTCCCCCCAGTTGTCTTCTACACACCAAAGGAGCTGGGTGGTCTTGGTATGCTGTCCATGGGTCATGTACTTATTCCACAATCAGATCTGCGGTGAGTACCCTATGAAATCTTTGCAATATTTGCTTCTTTGTATTGTTGTGAGGATGTTTTGCAAGAAAAGATATGCTCTCAAATTTGTTGATACTAGTTCTTTTTCGCCTTCTATTTATTGTTGTGCACTTTTCACTTGGCTTTAAGTACGACTGTTGGAAAGTTAATGGGTCATTTAGTTTCATCGTCTTCTCCAAAACACTTGTGATATCTGCTGCTCAAATTTCAAGACATATTATATCAAACGACATTGTAATGCCACATTGTAATGTATTCATAGTTCAAGTTTCAGTCATTACTAGGAGTAGATTATCATCATTATCATCATCATCGTCGTTGTCGTCGTCGTCATCATCGTCATCATCGTCATCATCATCATCATCGTCATCGTCATCGTCATCATCAACATCATTTCAGGTCCATTTTCCATGCTGCAAGTTCTTTTTGTCAGTTAACTGCTAAGTATGTTTTGGAGTTTTGTTTTCCGGCCTAGTACTGTACATTATGAAAGTATTGTTTCTGTATAGCATTGTTTCTAGTATGTCTCACAAATTCGGTACTCTGCGAGCCTATTGATAATTTACTTTGGCGTCTTTTACTCCGCTTATCATGCAGAAGCAAATTGTCAGGGCCGTGTTCCTGTTCAGAATCTTGTTTAGCAGTAAAGACTTAAAAGGTTGTCTTATTGACAGATTAGTGACAACAGCAGTATAACCTGTCCAAAGGAATAGTGATTTCGGGACTAGTACTCGTTTAGAGATTTCCTATCTCTTGGGACTAAGTGCCAATGGGTTTTTAAGAGCTATTGAATTAAGGAACTGCAAAGTGTGGCGTGAACACGTAGCCAAGGGAGAGACACTTGTTCAACCAACCATTCAGTAGAACGTTTTAAGTAATCCAGTAACTGCTAATACTACAGCCTTTCTCTTACGTTATGTAGGTAAAAGTGAGGTCTGAATTTCAATTAGTGCATATCTATCTACCTTTTCAGATGGTCCAAACAGACCGATGTTGGAATTACACATTTCCGCTCAGGAATGAGTCATGACGAGGATCAGGTTATTCCAAATTTGTACAGGTATGAATTTTGTACAATAAACAGTATTAAACCTTGTTTATATAAAACAGAGGACGAAGAAGGGAGGACCACTGAAAAACTTGGTTTTATCTTTTTAGTTAGAGTTTTCCCCAATGAATTTATTTTCGGAAATACGTTTTAAGTTTAAAAGAAGGTCGTTTTTATTGTTGTCGGTCATTTAGTGAAGAGAACCTCTTACGCACAGTTGTTTTACATTGCTATGTTAATGCCCGTAAGTGATATGTTATTGTGGAGATAAGGTAACGGCAGCTTCAATTTTGGGCTCGAACTGAGACCAGAATAATATTATTACTGTGGACAATTTCAAACTGCTTTCGAATTCACCTTTTTAAGGTTTTGTATGAAATTAAGAAAGATTTGGCCTTACTACCCCTCCCCTCCACCTTTTCGTAATAATTTAAGTCATATTCTTTTGTTCCTTGAAAGTGGTTCACTCGCATGTATCAGGATTTCTTTTGTTTTTTTTTGTCAAATTTGTAAAGGGCTGTTGAAGTCTACGGTAACGGTTTGCCAGTGCATTTATTCATACATATGGTTGATATTACAGGAGTACAAAATGCAAGCTGTATTGGCTAGTATTCTGTAACGTTGAATTGTTATAGATGACCTTGTTCACCAACGAAATGTTATTTTAAACGTATTGTTCCCTAACTTTAGTGTTGTTTTTTACTTTTCAGGATTATTTTTTTGTTCAGTTGTGAAATCTGTAATGAAAAGTATTTACATACACATCACAAGCATCAAATTTTATTTACATTTTATCTGTGCCTTCTCGTAGTTTCATTTGCAAATCTTTTGTATTTGTAATTGTGTTTCATTTTTGACAAGCTGTCTCATTTCGTTTTGGTTTACTAAGATTGGAGTCTTAGTTTTCTTATTTTACGCTTATACATTAGAACAGCTACTTGTTCCACAGCTTTTTGAGCAGTCTTTCTCACTTCCCTATACATGCCCGTTTTTCATCCTCACCCAACGTTTTATGCTCTGACATCTTGCTGCCTTAGAATTTTAGTTGGTAAACGAAAATTGTTTTTCATTATTTGCTACACTTTTTGGTTAAGGTATATCCAACCATGGGAAAGTGAATTCATCGACTCTCAGAGAGTCTGGGCGGAATATGCCTTGAAGAGACAGGAAGCAAATGCACAGAACAGGTAAGTCGTAGTAAGGGATTGATTTAGTCCTACATAAATCAGTTGTCTTTGTTGTTTTTTATAAGGGTTGATTCATTATCGCAATATATCTCTTTAGTTATAGGGTCTCTTTAGCAAATTAGCTGTCAATAAATGTCAGCCGCGTTTGTAATTTTACTGCTTTTTGCACTATGCCATCACATCCGTCTTACTCTTTTCATTTCCGTAGTACGTGATTATTGTAGTCCTATTTCCTGAAGGGGCGAAGTATTCATCCATGAATAAAAGTTTACGTTGAGCAAAGAAAGTGCACTGTGTTTCAGGTATCATTAGACCCTTCAAATATGACCTGTAAGTTTCCACTATCACTGTTGATTAACCTCTTTCACCTTTTAAATTAATCAGTCCCACTCTGTATACCACCTTGCGCTTTGACTCCCCATTCCTAACGACTTACACTTTTTTGTTAATAAAGGGCCCTTTGTAAAATGATCTCCTATACTTTTTCGATTACAGACGACTGACTTTGGAGGACTTGGAAGACTCGTGGGATCGTGGTATACCACGAATTAACACCCTATTCCAGAAAGACAGGCACACTCTCGCCTACGATAAAGGATGGAGAGTCAGGACAGATTTCAAACAATATCAGGTAGCGTGACGTGACGGTAGTTCATGTTGTTATGAGCGGTTAATTGAATAAAACAGATCCTTTGTGAGGCCCGTTGACTTTCAGAACATGATAGCTTTTAGATACGTAGGCCCCACTACACAATACCAGGTTGCAAGCAAATGGATTTCGACACTGCAAAGGATGGGCAGATGTGACATGATCATTTACGCACTTGTTTTGATTCCTCAGTGCATTAGCGTCGGCGAGGAAATCAGAAACTTTTTTCATAGGTTTTTTACTCAGGGTGCCTTCTCAACATTGGTAGTTTTAGTAAGAATATGCAAACAGAAGAAGTTATCAAATTTTTAAAATGACGAGTCCATGTTATAGTTTGCACAGTATTGCAACAGTACATTGATTATAGTTAGTTCCTTCTTGTGATTATTTGAAACATATTTTCACATTTAATCACTTCGATGTTTCTTATCCATAACGTAGCTGTTGTAGTGTAACGATGTAGAACTACATCACTATGTTACAGGACAGCACTTGCAACATTATTGGAGATTTAGGTGAAAGCTCCTTTGAATTTATATCGTACCCGTTTAACCCCTAGAATTTTATTTGTTTATGTCATTTCAATTTGTAGAAAATCTGAATGGAACGGAACAAGTTGTTAGCACTGTTTGATTTGAATACTCTTTATGTTGCACATTCGTTTTGATGGAACTTACTTAGCTTATCTTGATACCATCTCTCAATAGGTATTGAAGCAGAATCCGTTTTGGTGGACTCACCAACGCCATGACGGTAAACTTTGGAATCTGAACAACTACCGAACGGACATGATTCAAGCTCTTGGCGGCGTGGAAGGTATCCTCGAGCACACACTTTTCAAGGGTACTTACTTTCCAACCTGGGAGGGTCTGTTTTGGGAGAAAGCCAGTGGTTTCGAGGAATCCATGAAATACAAGAAGCTGACAAATGCACAAAGATCGGGATTGAACCAGATTCCCAACAGGCGCTTCACGCTGTGGTGGTCGCCGACGATCAACAGAGCTAACGTAAGTACATGTTGTTCGTCGATTGTTATTCACAAACTACAATATCGAAACCGTAGTTAACTGTTGTAGGCATTGCCAGGTAGTTCGCAGGCAGAAGCATGAGCAATCGTGGATTATGTATTCTCATAATAAACATGAGTGCGTGTGGAGTTAGCAGGGATCTGACAGTACGTATGGTGGTGACGCCGTATTGCGGTTGTGTCAGTGGTTAAGTGAGCGTTTTCAGTGCGAGAGGTCCTTTGTTCGATCCCTGTCAACTCTATATGTGTATAGTGTCAGCATATCCCCGTCAGCACTATATATATATATACTCTAAAACAGACAATTAAAAGCTAAAATAGTTGAAATTCTACAGAATAACAAACCATGATACTTACCTAGATCCAACTGGCTCGTGATACTTATTCTTAATCAATATATATATGTATATATTTATATTATATACATGTACATGTGTGTAGGTCATGATCAGGGTCAGGCTGTGAGAATCCTTAGTAATAAAAACTGCGAGTTCTTCACGCTATAAGGCACCTTTTCAGCGTATCCTACGAACCTCGTTGTCAGTATGTAAACAAAACGAAATAAGAAAGATTACAGTTTACGGATTTCCTATTGTTTACATTCGCAGTGTAAACAGTGTTGTATTTGTGCCAAATAGTAGTTTTTCTTTCAGAGTAATAGTATTTATACATGAATTTTATTATTGATAATTGCAGAAAACTAAAATTAAATTTCAGTGAGAGCGAGTCAAGGATTACCAGTAAAGTAGTGCTAATTACTTTTTGCATTTGCTGATTTTACACATTTTGTGTAAGGATTTTCAGTTTAGAACAGGTCTTTTATTAGTCCTAGCCCCTCGACTATGGTTTGTTTCGTGCTTAGGTAGTTTCGTACGCAATCAGACAAATAATACTTAGGTAAGAAAAGAATTGCCTTTAGCTGTTGTAAATCAAGACATGCATCTTATGTTATACTGTAATAACCAACAATTCTGTTTTGCCGATGACACCTCCACAGATCTTAAGTTCCAGTCGTACGTATTGATAAGAATGCGATGCATCTGGTGTAATTCCAGTTAAGTGACGGTGCAACTCGACTACTCATATGTTGATCGTTTATGAGATATTCATATTGGTTGAATGCTCGTAACACATTGTGTCCCTAAAGAGCGACCTTAAGAAAGATATCTAAAACCTCGTAAGAACTGTCGTTTTGTAAAGTGTTATCATCGATAGGAATTCCATAGCTGAAAAGTGTATTAAGCGATGTTGCGAGAAATAAATTTCTTGTGGCCGTCCTCTATCACCACCGAGAAATAGTGCGAGTAGTGAACGTAGCCGATGGCTCTTTTGATGTAAAGAGAACAGGGGAAGAATCTGATAGCCCTGCCGGATGCCATTTGAACAAGAGTTTTGTCACATACGCCATGCATAGTAAGGAGCCCCTCAATAGCTTCATTACATTATTTATCATTGTGCACGCAGGAACATATTATATGATTTATTTGCAACTGTACTTTACCTGTTTATCTGTTTTTTAAGGTTTATGTTGGTTTCCAAGTGCAACTTGACTTGACTGGAATCTTTATGCATGGCAAGATTCCTACTCTGAAGATTTCGCTTATTCAAATTTTCCGTGCTCACTTGTGGCAGAAAGTGCACGAGAGCGTGGTAATGGATCTTTGTCAGGTAAGGAGGAGAGGTTTCTAGCATATTACTAGCGGTAGATAGATCGTTGCATTTTACATTCTTGTTATCAAAGGGACAAGGTTAATGAAAGGTGATTCACTATTTAATTTGGGATAGCTTTCTAATTAAAAATATCTGCATTTATTTCTGAGTGGGACTATAATTATCGAATGACCATTTTATACGCAATTAGCTCTATCTGTACTCTCGACGGAACACCCCCGGTTTCACACTCTGAGGGAGGGGTATTTCATAGATCAGGAAACTGCAGAAAGTGTGCCAATTGATGTTCCGAAGAAGGCACGAACCGCAGCAATTGCCTGCACAACAAGCGGACGAAAGTTGCCCGAAGGAACAGTATTTTGAGCGCTGCTTTCAGATTGTCCTGTATGGAAGGTGGACAACATGACAATGATTCTTCAAAGTGAAGGCGAAAATCTTCTTTTTACGGGAGTTAACACTGCGTTGATTGTGACAGTCGCATCTCCAAACAGCGAAAATATATTATTTTGTACCTATCAACACATTTGTGTAATAAGCAGGCACTTAACAAGGTAATATTGCGAATTGGATGTACCTTTAAACTATTTAATAGCTATCTATACGTTAAATGTCAACTTGATGAGTATTGATTTTAATACTTACACTTCCCATTTCAAATAGGTATTTGATCAAGAGTTAGATGCCCTTGAGATTGAGACAGTGCAGAAAGAAACTATTCATCCCAGGAAATCGTACAAGATGAACAGTTCTTGCGCTGACATTCTGCTCTTTGCCGCTTATAAGTGGAATGTTTCCAAGCCCTCCTTGTTGGCAGATTCGAAGTAAGTGTTGCAAAAGTATCATTAGTTGTAATTTCCCAAGAGTTGAAGGAATTATTAAGATTGGTCTTGAATAGGGAGAGAATAACAACAATCCTTTTATCGCAATGGGATGAGCTATCTGTTGTATTATGATAAATATGCAGTCATGAAAAATGTTTAAGCTGTATTTTCCACAGGGTGTTAGAATTGTTAATATTTTTGCCCTCAGTTAGTTCCTCTTGTTTTAATTGATTCTCTCTAGATGTATGCAGCAACTTTGTGGCAATCCTTGTTAAAATTATATAACGTTGAATATCATACTTCTCTCCAGGGAAACAATGGACAACACGACAACCCAGAAATACTGGGCCGATGTTCAGCTGCGATGGGGTGATTATGACTCTCACGATATTGAACGATACGCCAGAGCGAAATTTTTAGATTATACAACGGACAACATGAGTATTTATCCTTCTCCAACCGGTGTACTTATTGCCATCGACCTGGCTTATAATCTACACAGGTAAGAATCAGATTTGTCATTCACGAGGAAATGGAGATGTTGCTGTTAGTTTGTATCACTCGATCTCAAGTTGTCTTTAAAATGATGTTTTGGTCATTTTTTTTATCAAGCAACCTTCCACTTGTGAGTATCAGAGTACTGAGATTTTTAGAAGTACACGATAAGAGAAAGCTGAGAGTTGTTTCATCAGATTACTTCATAGTGAAACGTTCTGCAAAAGTCTTAATTTCTGTTTGTTTTGTGGGTAGACATAACTTACATCCAGGTGTGACTTCCGGATGCATCATACAATTAACCTGGTTATTTTCAGAAAACGTAATGGAATTGTTGCTTAACAATGAAACCTGTAACGTAAAATGTAAAGAGAAACAACACGGAGCAGGATAGTGTATGTACCCCAATTCGGCAATATCCCCTTTGCCTTACAAGTAACAACACTTATTAAAATGTAGCGTATTTGTACATTGGTAATTACGTTATGAGTAGACGACTTTCGATTGTCTGTAACTTAATATGGAACCAACACCTCCATGCATTTATGTTTTTAACTTACACTTAATCGTCGTAGGCGTAAAACTCGTTTTCCGTGTTGATTAAAGACCAGTTTTCCAGCTGTTGTAGCCCATGACCAGTTGTTCTGATGAGGGGTTTACGTTACGTCTCGTTGTTTAGACTCATTATTAAAGTCACTATTCATTTGGACAGCGTACTGCCTTTCATAGCGGAAGTTTGGCGTTCAATTCCCCAATGGGTTACTGGAGATGGTGTATATACATCTCGATGCTCCGTTTTAATTTCTCGCTGTAGATGGTCTATTTAATACCGTTTTTGAAAACTATTCCTACAAGTGATACTTTCGATTTGCTATTAGATATTGCAGGTTACCAAAAATACAACTAGCTGATTGCTGATACTCTTCACATTTTTTAGTTCTCATTGTATATGTGTTGAAAAGAATTATACATGCAATAATTTTTGTCTGATATAAGAATTGTTTCCATTGTAGTGCCTTTGGCAATTGGATTCCGGGGATGAAGCCACTTATTCAACAAGCGATGGCAAAAATCATGAAGGCTAATCCAGCGCTGTATGTCTTGCGAGAACGTATTCGCAAGGCCTTGCAGTTATACTCCAGTGAGCCGACTGAGCCTTATTTATCATCACAGAATTATGGAGAGTTATTCTCGAATCAAATCATCTGGTTTGTTGATGACACTAATGTGTATCGAGTGACGATTCATAAGGTAAGATTGTTATCATCATCATCATCATTATCATCATCAGCATCATCATCTTGCGGCCTCGGCCGAGATAGAACTCACTACACCTTTCTAATATTCTCTGTCTGTCATGGCTCCTAAAAGATCTTCCTTAGCGATAGATGTATCTCTATGTATCCTGACTGGAAAGGTTTACTTATTTTCATATCTGGAACGACATTCAGAGTAAATTCAAGGGTATCTAGTGTTTGTATGCTTGTGATTCTCTGTGTGTGTGTTGAAGATTAATGTTGTCGTGGGTTGTTTTTTTTTAGCGAGGGGGTTGTTTAGCATTATGGGTTAACAGAGCGTGTTGTAGAACATATAATACCTTATGGCAATGAAAAGGTGCTATGTAATCGCTAAGACGCAACTATCATATGATGCGCCAAAAGACCAAAAGATGACCAATGGTATTTATTTATTTGCTCTCTTTTTTTGCGGGTAATAATCACAGATGTTAACGTGTAGGTAGTCTTATTGTCAACGCTCTGTAACTTAGTTGTCACTCATTGCTAGTATCATGCGGTGTATTTGCGTTGTGATTTCTTCCCATCATATTATTTACAGACATTTGAAGGTAACTTAACGACCAAGCCAATCAATGGAGCAATCTTCATCTTCAATCCGCGAACTGGGCAACTTTTCCTCAAAATCATCCACACATCCGTCTGGGCAGGACAAAAGCGTTTGGGGCAGGTGAGTGAAGAGCGTTGCCTGATTCTGTGATAGTGCTTTAGGTACGACTTTAGGAGGTAGTCTTTACAAACGTTAATCATTTGGAGATACCTTAAGCAATTTCTTGTATTCTCAGTTCATATCTGTATCTCAGACGCTTATGTAACGAGTTTGAGCAGACACCACTCTTGTAAGGGAGGACTTATTACAGCTTAGCTCTTATTGAAATTTAAATGTGGCTCGTGGTCGAGACCTGCTTCATGTTCAAAGTTTTACGGTACCAAGTTACACCGGAAGCGTTATGACTGAGTAATAGGGAAGGAGTTGCCTTCCAGTTCCTTAAATAGCTGTAGGAACAGTTCTGTTGGAAGATGTTATTAGTTTGTTTTGCCTTTTTTATGCTAATCTTAGTGATCCCAGGTTCAATTATACTGGGGTTTCAATGTCACCTTATGACGAACATTTTAGGGCTGATAGTTCTGTTTCTATAGACACTCGCAATTGCATACAGGAGAGAAAAGGCTATGTACCTTGCTGTTTCAAGGGACACTGTTGTTTCACTTCCTGCAAACCTCAGAGATTGCCACTTCAATTGTCTCTACATAGGTAAACGTTTCCCCCAAACATCTTCTTTTTAAGTAGATGGTAAGCTATTCGGTAATGAAGTTCTGTCTGATTGCTTCCTTGCAGCTTGCTAAGTGGAAGACAGCTGAAGAAGTAGCTGCTTTGATCCGTTCACTTCCTGTGGAGGAACAACCCAAACAGATCATTGTAACAAGAAAAGGAATGTTGGATCCTTTGGAGGTATGTGAAGAACAGATTTATAAGCAAAATGATAGGAATATACTCTTGAAAAGAGTTGGAACAATCGATTTAGTCCATTGCAACCCAAACAGATCAAGCAAGTAAAAGAGTAATTTGTTGGTAATTTGTCAAATATTTATGTACGCTTTCTAACTACCATTAGCCTCCCTGAAAGAACATTACTGCATTACTGCACTACATTACACTAAACTAAACTAAACGACACTACACGACACGACACTAGACCACACCACATCACACCACATCACACCATATCACAACACACCACACCACACAACACCACACCACACCACACTACACCACACTACAGTACACTACACTAAGCTAAACTACACTACACTACACTAAACTGCAGTACACTACACTACACTACACTACACTACACTACACTACACTACACTAGGCTACACTACACTACACTACACTACACTACACTACACTACACTACACTACACTACACTACACTACACTACACTACACT
>JAAAKL020014106.1:0-12119 GCA_010016065.2 Carybdea cf. marsupialis auct. non (Linnaeus, 1758) | reverse complement strand
GCCGAAGATTGACAAGTAGTTCAGCAACATTAAAAATTTATTGTTAACAATATTATTTGACACTCGATGCTAAAAAGACGTTTCTGCTTAAACAATACAAGCACTTAACTTTGCGGAAAGGTCTATTTCGCTTAAAAGTTTGTGCTGTTCATTGTCCTAAAGTAAATTGATTCTAAGTTTTTTTGTCCGTAGATATCTTGTGCTTTTTGCGGTTGACAATTCGTAAGCATTCTTTCTCGCGTCATAATCAGCTAGCTTTGGACATTTAGAAAAGATACCCCACGTGGTTCATGAGATACTAGGAAAAAAATATACAGCCATGGGGCTCTGACCAGTGATTTACAAATCCAACTTACAAAGCTCCCCTGACCAATTTTTTTATTCTTCACAAATATTTGCCCCCGAAAAATCTACGCTTTGCTATCACAGTTACAATGGTAATAGTAGCCTATCTTTATCTTACATTGGGTTTGCCGACTTTTTATTAGATTGGTACCCCCCCGGGCCCCCTGTAAAGATCCGGATCTGTTAAATGGCTGTGCTTATTTGTAAATTCTGGTAGTATTTTAAGATAATGATCAAATGGAAAATACATTGTTCTCTCAAACACTAATTGTTACTACATTGTGGTATTTCCTTGTGTGGGTGGGGGGAGTGGAGGGGTAACAGTGTAGATGGAGATCATGACTTTTCAAATACGATTTAACACTTATGTATATAATAATCACTTGAGCTTGTATTTGTAATGCGGGGGTACATATAATCTTTTAATATCATGATAGTAATTCTCACTCAGCCACAAAATTTTTAAAATGGATTGAACCCATTAAAACATAATAACCATGTAACTTGACGAGGCTATCATAGTCAGGCAATTAACATCCTATTTTGTCCATTTTCATCCTAAACTTGTGAAAGGTGCTGTCTGTTTTTTGGTTTTTTTTATTGTATTCACCCTGATCAATGCCGAAGCCACTTCTAGGAACGTGTTACTTTTTCTTTTCGGATGACAATCTATTCATGCTTACTTTTTATGCTTACTTTTCATGGTTTTTTATGCTTGTTATTCTTGCTATTCATGCATGTAGTCCCATAGTTTCCCACATTACGAGAGCAGATGACAGAGAACAGTACCTCCGGGATCGTGGCAGGAAAGCTCAGGGTCGATTCGAACTCACGACCCTCGGAGTGTGATTCTGACATTCTACCACTATGGCACTACTGTTGAAAAAATTCCGCTTGTTGGGCGACGATATTAATGTGTTTTCAGATAATTTACGTTCTATTTTCATACAGTTGGTGGATTAATATATTATCAAGATGGAGAGAGAAGAAAGTCAGCGGACCCTAAAGCCAAGGATTTCGAGTTTGATGGGCACACTAACCTGACCATCGGAAGACCTAATCACATCGACAAACACTTCGGATCATTTCGGATGGATCAGCTAGCCATATTTTACAAACTGTTAAAACCAGATAATGTAAAAGGAATGGGAAGAGGTAAGAATATTTAGAAAGACCAAAGTACAAAGTAGAAAGAAACATTAGTGCCTTTGTGACGTGATCTTTGAGTTACTTTGCATTGCACAACGGTGACAATCCAGTTTCTTTCTACGCATTGTCTCATCTTCGGATGTCCTGGACATATCGTCAGTAACGCATAGACAAATTTAGCCTTATTCCAATGTTTCCATACCTAATCACTTATCATTGTGAAAAAAGGTTCTTAAACACAACAAATTTTTTACTCTTTCCTGCAATTTTCTCGCTTCGTACATCGAGCAGCACTATAAGTATATTTAACAGTGTTGCCAGATTGGACAACAGTCACCGATTTTGCATTTTGTACCTAAGAGGCGACTATACATTTAATGTTTGCAACTTTTGTAGAAAAGATTGTTCTAGAAAGAGGAAAACCTGTTGTTTTTAACTTGACTCAAAGAACGCAGTATTATTCGACTTTGTGCTCTGTTTATTGGAGGAGACGCATGATAAATCTAGCAACACTAATAAAATGACAACTGTAAAGACAGGTAAGATATTGGGTTGCAGGATGTACTTAAAACATTGCCTATGATTAAAATCCAGTTGTTATTAGTGCTACGTTAAATGTTACTACTTTTCTAGATAATCGTTGTACATTCGTATTAACTAATAACTTATGTTTGCACTCGGTGAAGAGAGCATTCGTTCAGACGTAAGCAGTTTAGTCGCAGCCTGTGAGCCGAGGGAGAAAATCACCGTGAAACGATACTGTGTGAAAACAGTATAAATTGTTCTCTGCAGAATGTTGTGCTACAGTTCCAGTGAAAGAGAGGCTTTTTATTGCTGCTGTTGTTATTGCTAATGTCGATTTTGTTTATAGAGTCTTAAAAATATTGAATGACGTAGTATGGTCGGAAAACTATTGCCTCCGCAAAATATGTGTCCTTTGCATGTGATATAGTTAAAGGGGTCTTTCCTTTTGGATCTCTACAATTTTACACGTAATTTATTATCAGTCTATCACATGTTTTACTGAGTTAACAAAGCGTTGCTCTATTAAGAATTGAAAGTGACAGTATTCATTGACTTTGTCTATGATTTCTTTTTGTAACATACTAACGACAGGTGAAGACTTAACAACTCTCGCAACTCACAAAACACTTTGCACTAGCGCCAGATTTAACTTACTCCTTGACTATAGCAATAACTTCATCGTGACTAAATCAACCACACATTACTGTTAATACATCAAGAAACTCCAGCTTAAAAGACGTGCCTTCGAACTTCAGTTAAATATGGGAATTTGCAATGTTATTTAAGTCGGCTGTCGGACTACCCAATTGATATATCAGTGAATCAATTACTATAAAACAAATTTATTCCGATCTGTCCTTAATTTAATTCCCTATGTACAAATTTTTAATCCACAATTTGACCTACCTTGGCCTACTTTTGATCGTCTTTTGTATGCCATTCATAAGGACAAATTTTGACCGTTGAATTAAAAAATCTTAAACTGATTCACGGATCGCCATTTTCAAGCTCCTTAGGCTGTGACGTAACGGTGATTTTTGTTACTTTTCCACCTCATACGTTTATTTTTTCATTATGTTATGTCACAATATGTTGTGCTGTATTATTTGTGTTACTTTTTTACGCTATTTTTTTGTTAAGGCATGTTTCCCAGTTACGCTACGTTACGTTTTATGTTGAAATACGTTGTGTAATGTTTTATCACGATTTGCCGTGTTATGTTATCACATTTTGTTATGTTGTGTTATGTTATGTTGCAATACTTTATGTAATGTTCTGTCACGATTTGCCGTGTTATGTTATTATATTATGTTATGTTGTGTTATGTTACGTTGCAATACGTTCTGTAATGCTACGTTACGATTTGCCGTGTTATGTTATCATATTATGTTATGTTGTGCTGCAATACGTTATGTAATGTTTTGTCACGATTTGCCGTGTTATGTTATTATATTATGTTGTGTCATGTTATGTTATGTTGCAATACTTTGTGTAACGTTACGTCATGTCATGTTACTTCATGATAGGCCATGTTGCTTTTCTTTTGTTTTTTTATTTTATGCTATGTTATGTTACGATACATTACTTTACGTTTTTCATGTCATCTTACTTCATTATATTTCATGTTTCATTGTTATGTTATGTCTTATTCTATTGTGTGAAACTTGGTAAAATTTTATTATGTTACGTTATGCTTTTCTATGACGTTTGAAACACGTCCTGTCAATGTTCCCTAGACAAAATACTGTTCATAAATACAACACAAGTTTAGTCGGTAAAATTTGTCTTAAAAGGGACAGACTTCGCGATCAAACTTACTCAGCCTCTTGCCTAGCACCGATGGAGGCATTCCTGTCATCCTGAAAGATCTAATGATTCCATTAATATCTCCTTAACCCTAACCCTGCCGCTAACACCACATCGTACTCAATTTTAGTTTTTACTGTATTATTTATATTGTTTATTTTTAGTTGTATCGAAACTGAAAAGTTTTACATCATTGTTGATTTTTGTATATACATGCATTTTATGAAATTTACATTATTTATTTGTCTCCAGTATTTAGTTTGTTGATAGTTTTGATCAGAAATATGTATTTAACGGATGTAAGGAAGTCTTAAAGAGGAGGTGTCCGAGGTACTGCAGAGTTTTGAGTTAGAGCAAACACTTAGAGCGCAGAGGAGACAGTGAAATTTCGAAAATCATGAATCTTGTGCTTCTATTGTATGACCGTCGGCAGAAAGTGTAGAACTGTGAGTATTTTCTGAGGTTTACTTAGAAGTAGCATCTCAATGAAGATAGATTCTATTGAAGTTAAAAGTGTTGAAGAATTTGGTCGACAAAAATGAAAATCTTAGCAAGACCGGAGATAGGAGTTAGTATCGAGATTGTTGAGCAGAGTTAGCCGATTACAAAAGATATAGGCTTTGTTTGGACTCAACGTGCTAAATGGATCAACATCACTGCAGGAGGGACGATGTTAAAGCTTTCGAAGAAGTATTGAAGTAGCTGGTGATCAGATAGAGTCTTTTAAGTCTTCGTAAGGATAAGAAAGCTTTTTCGAGGGCCATAAAAATAGTAAGGATGCCCTATAGATCTGTAAACTTACGAGTTTTATCGAGGAAACGTCAAGAGGAATCTTAAGAAGAAGTTATTTGGACTGTTTGAAAGAAATACTTGGAGGCTTATTAGTAAGAGTGTCATTGAAGCAGCGAATAAGAGGTACAATCGTGACTGATAATTTTGGTAGAAATGGTACTAAAACAAAAAGATCAAAGCAAGAAATGGCGGAGGAACGATCATGACAGGGATTTGCATGCTCTTGATGCTAATGCAGTTGGGAAGGAGAACGATTTATAGATTATATAGATCATCTTACAGTTTGTTTCTTACAAAGTATATAATGAATGAATTGTCAAATGGAATGGTAGCAGAGTCAACACTGAAAGGGCAGTGTCCCCATGTTCTAATGGAAATGTGGAAATGACGTTGTGGTTTGTTGCAATAGAAATATGTTGTTGAGAAATGAAACAAGTGGAAAGAAGAGTGGAAGTGGGCAAGTGGACATGAACCAAGTGGCTTTTAAATGAGGTTGCAGCACTCAGACTGCAAGTTTTGAGTCCACAAGGAACCCTCAGAGAGTGATATCATGGCCCTAGTAAGAACAACTTTCAGGACTTAAATATCATCTTACAGAAGCCTCAAATAAAAGATAAGCATTGAGAAATCAAGCGCACAAGTTTCTTATAAACAGGGAGACAAGGAGAGCATATTCCTCCGAGAAGAAGAAAAACCCTTCATTGTCCTTTTCCCTGACGCTTCAAGGGCACTCGTTGATCTGTAGTTAGCAGTGGCAGAAAGGAAACTCTGCACTGTAAATACCTGCGTTGCTTGTGTGTAGGCCTACTTAGAATATGTGCCTCCAGCATACAGGAATGCATTAGGCAGTAGTTATTTTCCATTTTGTTCTATCAGCAGCTAGAGTCTTAGAAGAGTTACATTTTTATGCTGCAAAGCAATATTATGAGTAATACAGTCAAATCAAGACCAGCGTTGGCTTACAAACCTTAAACACACTCCTTAAGAATCCATACAAAGGAAATGTGAGATTCAAACCATATAGACTTGGAGCTTAGCCTGTGCGGATAGAGAGCATCAAGTTGTAAATGTATCTGGAATGATGGAGGGAAGGAAACTGCAGATATTCCCGATCTGTGAAAAGTTCCAAAGGCGAAGCGAAAATATATTACCACTAAAGCAGGTATTTAAAGACAGAAATTGGTAGATAATGAGAAATCACTCCTTTTTCAGGGTTAATTAAACCCAATCAGCCTTGTTTATCAGGTCACATGGTGTGAGATGGAGCTAATGGAGCAGCCAATCGCAGCAGCATAGCATTCAATCAACAACATTCTACTTGTACTGAAATTTCTATCATTAATGGTGGCAGAACTGGAGTATAATTTGCAACAAATGCTATCTTATAGTACGAATATCAAAACCAGTCACAAGATTAATTTGAAATGATGGGATATCATAGTTGGCTAATGGAAACATTGAAATGTGAGCCCCCTTCCCTCTACCAAAAGCGTTTATAAATAAAAACATCGATGAACAGGTACCGCAAGAGGTAATGAAGAGGGGGAGGAACTGTGGTCTGAAAACGTATCAATATGGACATGAAGTGAGAGAGATATCTGAGGATTAGTTTCTTTTGGAAGATGAGTCAGTAACAAATATGAGCAAGAAAATAGCTGAGTAGGAAACAACTGTCTTTGAGATGAAGTAACGGTACTAAGCACATGCAAGGGGCAGTAGTAAAGTAGTGAAAGAGAAGGCGTTTATGGAATAAAAAGGCAGATTGAAATGCAATGTGTGGAAGCTGACGCATATCATAAAAAGCATAAAGAATAAACTGTAGAAATTAAATAGATGGTTACAAGGATTTTCCGTAGTATGGCCCTGTCGTATGGCAATTTATACAACTTGATCTAACAAGATGTATGCAGGCATTTTAGGACTTTATTTTCTTTCCGCTATTTTTTTTTCGCAAACTTTACGTCAACATTTGCACATACACTAATATACCACTTCATTTACCGCTAATTACTTTTATCCCCTGGCAATGAACAGATGAAGTACCAATAGCAGTGCCAGTACCAACAGGTAACGTGATGCATCTCACTTATTGCTCTGTGTTTGTATGGGTTAAAGAAAAACGTGACATGTCATTGGGGAGACTATTGCTATCACAGTTTCAGTTTCTCTTTGTCCTAATGTAGTCAGTTTTATACATAGAAAAAAGACTGGGCCTAGTCCTTTCTCTATGGTTCTATACGACCGTATTAAAGCTTTGTTTCTCTGCTAATTTGCATTTTGACCGTCCGGAGAATATAAGATAGTGAAAACTCTGAACGCCGTATTTAAGGAGGTACATGTTACAATACTTCTAATGCTTACTTGGAATGAGAAGTCATTAGAAGAAGATATCTTTCGAACTGTTTGTGAAACTACTTTAATGGTTTCAGAATATAGGCATTTTTGCGAAGACTCAAATGTAGCTAGCTGCAGGGTCCAGGTTTATAATTTCAGATGTAATTTCGACAACACAGAATCAATTATTAAAATTTTATTTGAAGAGATGCTAGAGAAAAATTCACAGCGCCCTGCTCTACTTACTGAGCTATGGTGATCCAGTAATGGTGATACTCGCTTCTCGATAACATTTTAAATTATACTTTAAAAGCAAGCAATCAAACATTTTAAGTAATGATGAGATTACAGTAATTTGACCTTTGAAACAAGCAAAGTATTATCACATATAGGGCATACTCCACTTAGTTCCTGATGGCTCATTTATCGGAAATGGTGTGTGCAGAAAAATTCCTGTTCAAAGGATGGTTTATTAAAATTGGTAAAAATGTAAGATGTCATCGAAAAAAGTTTCATAGACGCGATTTCCTATCCCCACCGACAGGACGTTGAAAATATCGAGAAAATATAGAATGTTACATAGAACAAAAAAAAATAAATAACGAAGCCACAAACAAAAACAAAAACAAATACAACGAAGCCAAAGAAGGCTATTCAACATAAACAGAATCGTTGTCTATACCGTTTTACATCAAAAATTATGTTAAATTTACCCCCATCGGTGCCTATTCGAAGGCAAGGGCTTTTTATCAGAAGAACCTGAATTCATGAGGGTTTTTTAACAGGGGGTTCTATGGGAGAGGGCCCTATCGTCTTGGGGAGTACTGCAGAAGGGAGTTTTTGAAAGGGGTTTATTTGAAAGATTATCGGAATGGGGGGCAATAGAAAGGTTACTTAATCGACTATTTACGGTAGCTGACTAGCTTTGATGTTAAGGTTGGTTTGAGCCATTATGACATGTACATTCTTGAAGATGAAGGATCTGATGTTGTTTCCCACTTATGTCATAGTAACGACTTTATTAAACAAGTAGCTGTTCTTCAGTGGCACTTTAAGCATAACCAGTTGGAAATACACGGAAGATACTATAGTTAAATGGAGTGGGAAAATTTGTATTTCTTTGATTTGATTTGGAGCAAGTCACTTAAGAATTGTGTACATATAATGAAGTTGCTACGCGTCTCCTGCTTCTCTAGTAATCCATCTGGGTCTCTGAGGTGTAAATTTTAGCCCTTTAAAATTAAATCAAAGTGAAGTTAAAAAGGCAGGCTCGTTACAGCCGACTTTTATTATTCAGGAGCAAACAAGTTGCAAGTTCCGGTTGTAAATGCAGAGCTTGCCAAGGATGTGATTTATGCTTTTTATTGCATATTCACTTGCTGTGACGAGCATTGTAGAGACCGCAAAAAGGGCTGATCGTCTTGTGGGCTGTAATTTTGATAATGAGAAAGATAAGCGAAAGACAGGCTTCCCAGCTGGTGCTTGCATTTCATTTTTCTCTGTGTTATGCCCTCTGCACTCATTTTGGACTGTGTAAGACTAATTGTGATTCCAAACGTAGTATTATCTATCTGTAAATTCAAAGCAGATAATTTTATCTTATTTATTTGTTCATTATTTATTTTTCCAGGTAGTAGTGCAGGCGAAGCCTCCGCGCCACCCACAAGTAAGCCTATGGCAAGTGCTGGAGCACAGCCACCTGATGTGGCACCTTCGGTTCCTCCTGCAGCAACTCCACCTGAGCCAACTCCAGGTCCTACAAAACTCCCACCATTGGTAGCAGAACCAACTACAAAACCGGGTGCTGCACCCCCAACAGGTACGTTGTATATCAAACTAGTTACAAGAGCAACGCAATATAATTGTGATTGGACACAGGTGACCACATCGGACGGGTCTATAAAGATTACAGATCATGAGCCCTCGCCGTTTGATACCATGGTAAGCGGCAGCGTAGACGAGTGTTTAGGCCGCTGACTACTAACGAAAGGGTTATGAAATGTATAGATTCATTTTCTGCCAGGCTGTAGCGTTCTTAAGCAAGATATGTGCTCTACTCTACTTAACTACGGTAAGCATTACGTTTGAAGGTAGGAGTAATCGAATAAGGAAGAGAAACATCTTTCATAATAGAGTTCAAATTTAAGCAAATGCCCTATTTTTGAGCTTCGCATAAGTTTACCAGCTTAACCCAACTGCTCATAAAGGCATCAGCATGTAAAAATTGTAGAGCATAGGGTAACATATAGCCTTTCCGAAATTATTCATGGAAACTATCGCATAAGTTTACGTACCTAACGCAACTGCATGTAAAAGTATCAGCATGTAGAAATTTTAGAGCATTGGTTATTCACAGCCATTTCGAAATTATTTATTAAAAATATCGTTATTGATGATAGGAAGTGTTTTATCGTTTTCAAAATTGAAGCTATTGTTGCTAATGCCAATGATAGCTTTGACACGAAGGACATACTCACGCTGTATTTTGCTTAGTTCAGCCCTGTCCAGCACCTAACGTCAACGTAGCCCTTTAATAACGTTACCAAACCGTGCAAGTTAAAGAAGATCTAAGAATATTAAACATGATAACTGTATAAGTAAATAACAACATCAGGAAGAGAAAATGAAGGAGGAAATATACAGAATAACTCAAGAAAACAAGACAAGACTAAAAAAGCAACGAAACAAAATAAAAACAAACCTCTATAAACCCCCATAAGCAATGAGGACAAGACAGAAAAAAGAGGAGAAAAACAAAACAAAAACAAGACAGACACAAAGGAAAAACAAAGCTCAGGAAACATCAGGAAAGCAACAAGAAAAAGCAATCAAAATGATAATGATAATTATCATGATAATAATACCTTACAATGCTGTAACGTGACTGTGGAAACCATTGCAGCCACTCGGAAATTTCCAACAAAAGTATACTTTCTTTTTATATATATTGTAGGAACTGTGATGCCCCTCTCACTTTACTCAGCCACCAGGTCCATTAGCGTATATCAGCATTGAAAATACACATGCAAAAAAGACCAATCATGTAACACTTAATTCAAAGGCAAGATTTTGATTGGCTAAGAAGAATCAAGGAGTGTTTAGATTTTATGTGCTAGTTTGAACCTTGTAATTAGTATCAGAATAAAGGTTGGTGATTACATGAACTGGAAATCGTATATTGAGAAGAATCCCGTGTTACATAACAATAAAATATTTAGCAATATGAGCTGCGAATCCTTTTACACATTTGCACTGAATGGTAAATGTTTATCATGTCATGGGTCGTAGTCTTATTCTGAGCTGCACTTCGAGAGATACTTCTCCTATCTTCAGGATAATGGACTCTAGAACCTATTGCTAAATTTATGTTATAAGACTGCGGACCTCCGAGGACGTAGGGATCGACCCTGTTGTATAATGTGTTATAAATTCAGCAAGAGCTTACAGAGTCCATTAGCATGAAGATGGGAGAAGTATCTCTCGAAACGTAGCTCAGGAAGAAACTGTAACTCATGACATGATAATCATCTATCATCTATGGCATCAACTGAGTTGAAAAGTGATAGTATATTTAAAAAGTTTGTAGTCATAACTTGCTTAACTGAGCCAATTTATGTCAGTTATAATTCCCTATAATGTTATAATGGCACATCCGCTATATATGGGGAACTTTCCTCTTGTAGATTTCCTCCAGTCTTGATGTCAACAACACTTGACGTGACATTAAAGTAAATAGCATCGATCAGTACCATATCACTATCTTACAAGAATTGTTGTCTAGAGTGGAAACAGAAAAATATGGCAAATAATTTATAGCAGATGAGAGGATTGTAACATATTGTTGAAAATAACGCAAAGATGAGTGACAGATCTCCGATCACTAGTGTTTTCAAAAAAAAAGTAGGCTAAAAAAGGTATTCCCGACAAAGCACAGCCCCTCTTGTTTGGCTAACGGTTCCTTTTTTCTACCTTCACTCTAGAACATTGCTATGACCAGTGTCTGGCGAAAACGTCCTGCATAATAAAGCCGTTACTTATCATAGTTTCTACGTTTTTTGCCGTTAAACAACTTTTCAAATACCTGTATCTCTCGTAGGAAAGGGAGGAACATGTCAAGCTAAGGCAGACATTGTGCTTATTTTGGATAATTCTGGATCCATCGAAGCAAGAGGACATGACGGCTTCTACAGAAAAGTTATCGGCTTTGCCAAGCAATTCTACCGAGCCTTTGATTATCCCAATAGCGTAGACATTGCAGTTGTGGAAGCAAGCACAGATGCTCATGTCGTGTTTAACTTCGGAGAAATGAAGGATATTGGATCTATGGATGCTGCTGTTGATGCCTTGATTGCTAAAAAGGCGCGATCATTCATTGGTAAACAACACTGTAAAATAATCTATTTTGGTCGCACTCACTTCCACTATCTCCTCTCTTTCCTATGATATTATTCTATTCTATATTGTGTCTTCTTAATTTAACTTATTTATTCATTTATATTCTATTACATTCATCTTTTTAGAGTTGCCCGAAACAGCGAAAACATTTTCATGCAGTTTTACTCTTTTCGACCACCAACAAACTTCTTTATAGCTCTAGTCTACTCCTCTTATTCCATTCCGAACAAATTGGCTTTATTCAACAATGCTCGACTTTATCTCTCTGCATTCCATTCCAGTGTATTCGATCCTTTTCTTTGCCATTGGTTTTCACAATACGTACTTTCCCATACAGTTACAACTCACCCCATCTCTGCGATTTTATTATAGTCTTTTTCGTTCTATTCTCTTGATTTTATACTGCCATTAAACCCCATTTCATTCTATGTATTATATATCCTATTCCAATGTAATCTTATCCCTGTAATGGTACTCTATGTCATTCTTTTCTATTTTTATCTATTTTCTTTATTCTATTATTACTTTCTTTTGAAATCTTTTTTATCGATTCTAATCTACAAAATTTTCTGCCATTTTAGTTCATTTTTTAATTCTATTCTATCTCACTCTATTTCCTATTCTACCCTATTTTTATTTATTTTTCATTTTTATTTTATTTCATCACGCTTCATCGAGGAGTAAATTTGCTTGCTAAAACATTCCATCCTACAGGCTTCTTGAGTTTCCATCTCCCCAGTTTCCCTCACATGGACTCAGTGGGCCCCCTCACT
>JAAAKL020014105.1:0-10000 GCA_010016065.2 Carybdea cf. marsupialis auct. non (Linnaeus, 1758) | reverse complement strand
CTGTTTCATAAGCAATTTCATTAATTTAATAAAATGTTCTGTCAATTTAACGTATCGCTATGATGAAAATATTATCCACAAAAACAGATTTCTTTGTATTAGAACTTTTAGTACTTTAAATACAAGTGCTGTGGTACAGTTGGCTGCCTCAAACACATTATTGTACTATCGATATTAATACTGTGAGTGTTAGTACTGCACTTTAAATATCTTAGCATTTTAACATATTTAGTGATATAAATAATACCATGTTCTAGCTATATCACTTTCCATTCGGAAATCTCTTCAAGTTGAAGCTCCGTTAAATAGTAAAATTAAAGAGTATTTCATCTCAGGAAAAGGAGAACAAAGACTGTAGCGACGTTAATGGGTACACTATTTATAAATTGAGGTCTTCTTTTTTATGCAAGGGGTGGCCTTATCTAACGGGATCTTTAGAGTACGTAAGGGGGCATTGGAACACTGATTGACTGAATGAAAACTCCAGGAATTTGTGGTGGGCGTTTTTATCAGTACAGCTATACGTTGTTCATGTTAACAAGGTTCTGTTGATATCCTTTGTCTTCCGACTAGATAATGCCATTGTAGGGGACAAGAGAAGCCCACATTCTTCTAAGAATATCTAATCACCTAGTTCGGCACACGATCTGCTTCTATTGTGATATATGAGTCGTAGGAGGAGCGATTTCCTAGAATTTTATTGTAATACCGTTTTCCTCTAACTCCTTCCGCACAACCTCGTGTCGTTCTAATGATTTGATTAAGTCCACATGAGTTTATATTTTTGATAAGATCCTTTTTTAAAGAATATGTGAATCTGTGGTGCTTATTCGTGTAAGAGAGAAGACGCGTAATTACTTGAAAAAGTGGTTAGTGTTAACAGGAAACAGTTGGCATCTTGCCGTGATAACAGTTGCAGATTTTAGAAAAGCTTTCGACTCAATACGTAGGGAAAACATATGAAGTGCTACATGCATACGAGTTATCACATAAAATTGTATTTGCTATCCAAACAAATTGGCCAAAATATTATAACCTGAAGGAGACACCATCTCCTTTGATACTCTGTCTGGAGTATTACCGAGGGACACTTTAGAACCTTATCAATCTAGCAACTGTCTCGACTATGCAATGCATTTAGTACTATCAATAACACTGAGGTTGGTATCACATTAAATGAAGCCAGAACTCGAAGTACCTTGCAATGACAATTACAGATGCCGATTTTGCAGATTACATAGCTCTTCTGTCAAACGCACAGCAGCGAGATAAGCATCTCCTACGTCGAGCTCGGCCTTCTAGAAGACAAATTGGACTTCATATAAACGAGAATAAAACAGTTTTTATGTGGACTGCAACATCAGGGAATCTACCCTGAGAAAGATAGATAGTATGCTTCATGAACAGGTCAACGACTTCCTATAAATAGGCTCTTGAATAAATTTACGTGAAGAAGACATCTCTGTGCGCATACGAAAAGCATGTGCTGCAATCCACAAAATGGACTTGATATGGAATTTGAATCAATCGAATCGATGTCAATCCCATTGAGAGTAGCATTTTCAAGTTTATTGTTGAAAGTGTGTTTTTGTATGTCTCCTTAACGTGGAGTCTTAATACGCTTTCAAACAGAAAGGCAGATGGCGCATACATCAAACTTAGAGTGGCCAGAGGTGTATCCTGGCACCAACACATGGCAAATGCACAGTTACATGATGACCTTCCAGAGATAACTGATTTCATCAAGGACAATAAAATAAAGTTAAGTTGGCACTGTTGGCGAAGTAAAGAGAAGGTAGTCCACAAGCTGGAAACTGAGCAAGGTGCAAGCCATTTATTCACACAGAGACCAGCTGTCGGAAGGCTACATCGTCCCAAAGGAGAATCTCGCCGCAGCCTTGGATGACAGGGAACAGTGGAGAGATCGTGTTATTGCAATCCGGGTGAGGTTGATCCGAAATATAGATAGATAGATAAATGTTGCTGTTAAACATAACGCTAAATAGGGACATTTTGAAGAGAACGCCAGCACATTTCACCTTTCTGTAAAACGAGCTTGCGAAATGTTTTGTTGGGAAGCGAAAAGAGATAATGAATTCCACATACGACTATTGTGCTACTAAAGTATCCTGAAATAACGATTGTAAATTTTAACAAAATTGTTTTCTTTAGGGAGGGGTGACTGTCACAGAAGACTGAAATTGACAGCAACTATATATATGTGTATATATACATATGACAAAGCTGATAGCGAAAAGAAAATAATTGGATTGCTATTGGTGTGAGAATTTGCGGAGAATTGCGATTTTCCGGATTGTTGATTATTTTGTGCAGTGGATATGTCGGCGCTTTAGGTGAGGGAGATCCTGAATTCGGTCGTCGCCGGTACATTTTAAATTCATGTTTATTGAGTTACTATTAATTTTACCAGAGATTTTCAAAATTCTGATTTCATGATTGCTAATGGGCCTACCTCAGTACTTATAAATAAACACATATAATTATATTTCAAAAACTAGTATGATATTTATGAAATATTTGCAGTGTATTAACTGTTTCTTTGATGCTTTACTGTTCTAGGTCATCTGGTTTGCTATCAATTGCTACTTCTTTTATGATACTTACCAGTTGTACTGCGATACACCAAAGTTTTTCTATATGTCACAAATTATGGGGGTAAGTTGTATTTTAAAGAGTACTTCTTGTTGCATGGGTTAATGCCAAGTCATCGGGCAGCAGTTGCAGGATATCGTGCAATTCTTCTCTTTTTTTCCATTTTCATTTCGAGCCATTTGATTATTATGTGACGCATGGATATGATGGGCTGAAGAGATTGTTGTGATCCACGCTGACAATCGAAAGAGGACTGGGTATCGCATGACTATCATTTGGGAGTTGACTCAAAGAATGGACAAGTGAACTGTTACTCTAAAGTAGAAAGATAACACAGATGCTGTAGCTAACAAAAGTGGATTCTTCTTTGACGACCTTTAACGCCAAAGAACTTAATTGAAGATGAAGGCGTAAAAGGAAACCTTTTTGATCAAATGTTTCATGTCGTTCTTACAAGCAGCACATTTAAGTGGCTACACGAAAAGTATACAGGCTGAAAATGATCGTAAAATAATATCCGCAGGTCTAACGGATAAGTGCAACTAAGGTTTCCTCTACTTCGAATCTGATTTAAGAATTTCCCCATGTTTATCATGGACTTCTATCCTGACCACTATTGCCGATATTAATTTGTCAGAAAGTCACTGTCAGTTATATACATATTAACTTTGAACAAAATCATCTGTGATTCTTGTCCATCTTACCTAGTTCTATTCCAATGTTCATGCTTCCCATTTTTGTTGCCTTTCACAGTCCTCTTTGTGCATATCAAGGGCAACTGCGTACCTCATTTACATCAACGGAACATTAGTACTTTTACCAATGTGCCGAGGATTTTTAGCATGGATTCGTACTGTAAAGGTATGTTAAATCGCTTCCTTTTCTTAAACACAAATTTTACAACGTCGGAGATATTACCTTTTAGATACATCTGCAGTTGTTAACTGCTAACATTTGTATGATAAAACCTGCTGCCACCGACCAAGAAAACGGACGCTTTTGTCGTCATGTAAACATCTTCAAGCGACCAGAGCCTTACAAGGCCATTTCGCTTAATTTCAATTGACACGTACTTCATATCGTTCTTTACCCTAATTGGTTTATTGCAAGTTACTCTAGCCTGGCATAAAAACTAATTTAATCATCAATTTCCGGCAGCTGACAATAAGGCTGCATGTAAGAGGCTATTAATCAATTATGACACAGAAGGCTACTTGGTAGTGAGTTACATGTAACTGGCTACTCCGTAGGCTCCTACGTCATCAGTTTAAGGGAGCCGCTAGTGACCTAATATGTTCATACCATCTCCGTACTGAAATTGTAAATTTTGACATAAACTGATTGACAGCACGAAGTAGTTTACATACACACAAAGTACTGACAACTCCTTCACTGTATTTCAATATTTCGTTTCTTTTCCGTTTCCTTACCGTTCAGGATCCCAAAACAATTTCAAACGCATTATAGTTATGCTTTGATAATACTAACACCCTGTGAAAGGAAAGTAATAATTGTCATTATTTGCTGCAATTTACAATAAGTGCGTTTATCATTTGATATAACTATGAGACATTCTTCGAAATTTCCATGTAAGTATTAACATAGCCAATTCCGTATCACCGTAGAATATGAACGTAGGGCTACCCTGTCTTAGCTTTGAAATTTGTTTTTTAAGACCAAGCATAAGTGCAATAGACTCCCTTATGTTACTTAGCAGTATGTGTTACTCTTCCTCATGTTGTGATTATAACTTTTGTCAAAATCTGTATGTTAGGGGGGTAATGTATTAGATTTTAAAGATTCAGTGTCATGATAATTTGTCTACCCTCCCTGTTATACAAGTGCTTAGCGACAACCATTTTCTTCCCCTAACCACATTTTGTTTCACTTTCTGTTGACTGGAATTGCAACGTGCGTACATTACGACAAGGGAGTATATAGAAATGAATAGATAGTCATCCCCCTACTAATAACAAGCTATTTCCCAACCTCAAATTGTAGTCACTGAAAGGTATTTTCCGGAGGCTTGTCGATCATTGCAAAGGATTTCACATCTATGTCGCATACACATTGGTGGTATCAGCAAGTAAGTAAAATTATGTAGAGTGGACATAACGAAAAAGTTTGTAACACCCATTTATAGTAGAATCTAACGATATTGTGACATCACTTTTAATAAAGTCTTGCAGATGATTCGTAACAGTGATGTTATTAAAGAAAACGATATTATTATAGCTACTTTGCATTGAAGACCTATCAGAGGTGCACCATGGCAGTGGCAACGCTAGCCTAAAATGGGACAGACTTTCTAGTTATTTGCGCACAAGAGGGCGAGGTCAACAAATTTGACAATTATTAATTTTCTAACAATTTTGTCATCGGATTTAGACAAATAGAAAATTTGATCTTTGAACCAAGTGGAGGACTCCTCCCATTGCCCCCTGAGGTGCCACTACTGCACTAGGACCAGTAGTTTTTCTACATCTACGTCTAAAGGAAGAAAAATAATCAGGATTGTGTAAGGATAAAATCTTGCAACAGATCATCATTCATCCTGTAATTTTCACTTGCATTTTAGTCTCCGAAGTCTTTGAAATTAATGAGAATTACTTAGCTGTTAGAAATGTAAGGTCTCTCTATTTCTCAATGCAACACACTATATTACATATCAGTGACGGGGATGAGACTTTAACTTATTTGTCTCCACTTGGACCTTATGTATGTACCAAGGCATTAAAAATGCAGAACTATGCCTTTATTGCGAGACAACGCATGTAAATTATAATCAAACGTAGGGTTGGTCTACTCTTTTCTGTTTTCACCTTTATGGGCTCGAGTCTCTAAAAATAAAAAAACCTGAAGAGAACATTGATTTGCTTTGAGCAGCCATACCGTCAAGTACTCTTCTGTAATTTTTTTAAATTGATGTTAAATTGTTCTTATTTCTCCTTATCTTGTTACAGTCATTCATACAATTGGCCACTTGGTTAATAATTATCGACTGATGAGAAATTTTTCCTACAAGTATCCAGACTTAAATCTTGTCAAGACAAGGGAGGAGGTAGGACATCTTTGTTCTTATTGAACTCATTCACATCTATGAACACGTTTGCGCTGCCAGATTGATGCATAGAAGTGTATAACGGGTAACATAATGCATGATCCCAAGGATGCCTTGATACATTTACTACGCAAACGGTTGAAGCAACCGAGCACTAATCATAGCTAAATTTACTTTGATCAAAATATTATTAAATTCTTTCACAGATCGTTTTCACATCACCATCAGGTTTCAATTCCAGAACCAAATCTATAGGTAACGGGATCTTCTTGTGTGTGTTTGCTGCTTCAGTAAATTGTTACATGCAGACCACTAAAGCTTTCTTTATCCCTCGCAGCCTGAGAATCAGCTTTGGCTACTCTATAACTGCATCAATCAAATATCTAGAATGAAAATAGTATAACTTAGTTTTTAACTCTTTGTTAAATTGAAAATACTAGCTCCGTCTTCTTAAACGGAGGTTTGTTGCAAAAAGATACATTAAAAACAACCATAGCAAAAGTATTGTATTTTCGTAGATGTCTTACATTACAAAGTTTCTTTGTCTAGGATAGCAGGTCAACAACTACAGATACATGAAATTGCGCCATAGTCAATGTATTTCTCTTCCCATTTTTTGTAGATGACGTATGGAAAGATCTTCGGTACAGGTAATTTATAAGATGGCGTCATATTTTTCTCTTTGGAAGTTGATGTGTTGATAAAGCTGTGGAGTTTTTAAAATGCTGTCTGATTTGACGCCGTCATAAGTGATCCCTACATTGTACACAGAGTTTCAATTGGTCTGGATGAGCTGTTATACGTGGTAGTGGAAGTAAATTACAGCCGTTTCTAAATGTTCAATCGTTATGGAGCACGTGCACGGGTAGAAAATTGACAAGATTCACAAGATATTGTTTGAATATGGAATGGTTTAGGACTTTCTGCTACTATATTTCTATTTACTTAATTAAGGCTTACTTTTAGATTTCACTCAAATTTTGTGTCACTTCAGCCACTGATCTCTTAAAGAGACTGGATCGAGCTTCCCATGGCTCCTATCATCAAAAAAGTGTTGTCACGAGTACTAGTCCTTGTAAGTTAAAATAGCGCGGAAAGGTCCACCATGTTACGCAACATTATTTATGAGATTTGTGGTATGGGAACTGAAATGGTGTCCAGCGACTGACCTCACTTTGAGATGGAAGATGCTCCATCCAGTGTTTTTTACAGATCAGTGACATCAACGTATTTGACCAAACCAACCACCATTTATCAGTAATAACATCTTAACTCGGACGAAGCGAGATAAAACAGTCATGATTGGAGAATAAGTTTAATTTAGTCGGTGAATCTAACTTTAGCTAATAGAGCATTTAATAGGTAATGAAATAGGTGTAACCTATATGTAAATCCATTTTTTGTAGCAGGCTATATTTGTTACACACTAGTACGGAAGCCCCCCAGAAAATCTTCAAAACAATAGCGATATAGTAGAGGGGTAACTTAGGGAGGGGCAGCTCCCCCTTACCCACTTACCTTCCCGCACCTTTATGCTTGTCCTTTTCATCCTAAATTGTCGTGTTTGGTTATCGAAAATAAGCAAATCATGTCCGTGCAGTTGTATCCGTCAAAGAATTTCTATCCATTTAATTGGAAGTACCCGGTAGTGAAAATTATATCAAATCAATATATAAGAAATCACTTAAACTTTTAATCAACAGCTGCGTCATTATATAAATCAATTAACCTTGGTGCTTGTCATGCAGCCATGTTAATAGATACGTTTAAATATAATTTGTAATTTTCTTTATCTACTTTCTATTTCTTATAGTTCCGGGTGCCACGGGTGTCATCATGTTACTCATTTTCATCGTCATGGTAAGTTCTGCCTTATCAACTTTTCAACAAAGAAGGAATACTCAGTGAAAACACGATGAAAATTATACTTTCTTGCTCTATTTTGACACTTTCTGTTCGCCATGCTCTATTGGTTACATTCTTTATCATTTCTTACAAGCGTATCACACACCACTGTACGTTGCCTTCAGTTCTTTTTGGTCTTGCTATTGGATTTTAAGGTGAGGACAGCTGTGAAAAAACCCCCAAGGTATAACTTTGAACGTATTTGCTTAGGGCGATGTCGATTTCTATATCTATTGACAGGTAGCGGGGGCTCTACTATTACACGAACATAACAAGTGGGGGCCCAGAGTCCAGACAACCCCAAATCATTATTTTTCTCTTTGATTTCTTAGTTTGTTCTATTCAGTCATAAAGTGTAAGTATGGGTACGTAACCATTTTCTGTCGCCACCGCTGTATTTCTCTTGTGTCTACACCAATGTGGTATGCATAGTATTTTAAAGCCCTCCTTTTCTTAATAAAGCCAAACGTTGCTAATAGCTACTTTAAACAATCTTAAACAGACAAACAAGAAATTATATATAATTACTGGAAAGAAGCGTTAACAAAGCAGTCCTGATACTTACTCTTAATTTACTATTGCACCATTGGTGACTATGAAATTGAACTTCTTTCTTCTATATCCTTAAAAGAGACCAAACGTTTTTCAGCACACCTTCTCCTGCACGTCATATCACTCCTAGTCACCATCTGAAAACACTGCTTTATGGGCCTGTACATGGTGCGAAAACAAGCTCTTTGTGTCTTCCTTGCTGATACAGGCCCTGTCAGTTGAATTTTCCCTGCATTTAGGTACAGATCGTCTCGTGATGGCACCTAAAAATATTTAAAGTATACAGTTTAAACAAAGCTAGTTTATCTAACCTTCCAGCATCCTGTCCTATGTATATAATGGGTAAAGGGTATGATCGCTTTTGGGATAGTTGAAATATAATTTTGGGATGCTGGCACCAAAATCTCTAAATCAAACCATTAGCGGTTTTGAAGATTTGGACACTCAAAGACGGCAACCATTTTTCCTTCCGATGAACCCTTGAACAATTATTACTTGAGGACCCGTTGGAGAATTTGAGTATCCTATAACATGCGCATGTGTACAGTATCTGTATTTTATAAGGTGTCGATTAACCATTTTCGCCCATATGGATAAAAACTCTGTTGCTTGATCCAACCCTTAATAGATCACAGACCCTAGAAAATCACTTTCACACCCCCAGGATGCGTAGCATTGCCCAAGACCTCATTCATTGCCATGCGGCTCAGACGGAATCCTGTAGTAAGGGGTCGAAAAATGAAGTGATCCCTGCAGTGGGTCTAGTTCCCACTTTGCCATTTACTAAGTACTGGATTCACTTTGGGACATACACATATATTTTTCACTTACATTGAATTGTGCCGGCTCTGGCCCATGTCGCGACTGCCCACTTTCACCCATTATTAAATTTAGGTAATGTACTGATCGGGGCAATTTTCGTATTGACAATATGGCATCTCTCTGCTCTCCATCATACATTTCAGTGATCAGCTTGAAACTTCTTAATCATACTATTTATTTGTTATTAAGGGAAACACGGTGGATTTTGCACCGTTTCAAATCCAACCTGGGAGCACATGTGTATAAACATCAATGCATTGATAGCTGTATTTCGTTGAGGACTACACTTGTGGTTTAGTTGATAAGGCAACAACTTATATGCAGAGGATTGTGGGTTTGATCGCAGTCACGAGCCTCCCTTCGACATTGAGTAAAACTAGGCTTCTGATTACTTACGCAAGCAGATGTAGCAAGGCGCATGCGTTCAGTTTAAACGGAGGACGATAAAAAATGTCTTGTGAAATCAGTCCCTCGGCATCACCTGTAAAGACTCTTTTGCCTTAATTTGTTCTTCTATAGTGTTTAGTTTTTTTAACTCCATATGTTTTCAGCCTTTTATGTCTCATTCTTAGGCTCTCACAGCAATCAAAACCGTCAGGTATGATATATATATATATTCATTAGTAGTATTATGCCTGTGCCTAATTTCACCTCAAGCAAAAACTGTAGTTTTCCCCAGTATGAATGCACCCAACTTAATCTATACCCCGGGGATTGAGAATCTATTGAGATCTATTTTTTCCATCAGAAAAAACTTAGAACTTGTTCGGATTTTTTTGATTGCTTCATGCCGTGTCACCTTCTTCATCATCGGCGTGGAAAGTTCTTGAAGATCGTGACTTATGTCGTAGATTAGTTAGTAGACATAAATCTTCAGAGATCACCCCTGAGATTCTACGATCATGGCGAGGATTCTACAGAGGAGGGTTACTAGTTATGTCGTCTTTCGTACTGAAGAACAGATCCTAAGATATTTTCTCGTAACGCCTCTGAAGTAGGAACATTTATCTCGTATTGCCAGGCCTTTATAGGATGTTAACATTATAG
>JAAAKL020014104.1:0-12119 GCA_010016065.2 Carybdea cf. marsupialis auct. non (Linnaeus, 1758) | reverse complement strand
CTGACGAATTGTACTCTGAGGAGTGTCAGACGAAAAAAGCTTTTTAGTACAAAATGAATTCGCTATTTCGTGCAGTTATATATATATTGTTATACACGCACGTTCGTATATAACTAATTGCCGGTATACATGTTATCAACAAAGATCCTATTATAAAATCTTTCATTTAATTCAAGCTATCCAGTTTTACAAGAAAGTAGACATTTCTGTTACCGTTCTTCTAATGGTCTAACAAAAATGATCTAACAAGGTTACTGGTGTGCAAGTGGAAGCACGAGGTACAACAATTTGTAGTGATGCTTTCAATGCAATGAACTCTTAAGATCAATCTCATGTATCCTTTTGTTCCTCTTTGTTTTCAAAGCAGGTCATGGTAGTTTCTTGAAAGTGTCGCAGCTAGACAACTAAAACAAAACAGTAGTTTCATGTTGCAGTTTTTCATGTAGGGGCCTCTGTATTCGTAGCGTCGAGCTACTTTTATTAGATAACTTTTAACACCAGCCTCAATTCACAAAATCAGATTATTATGCTAACTTTTTGGACCGACTTCCACATTTCCTTATTCTGGCTCTTTTGTAGGCTCTGTTAGGTACATGTATTACCACGTGATGTGCATTGTGACGCTGCACATCTGCTTATTGTTATTTCATATCATTTGAGTGTAATTACACTGGTTTTAATGCACCCACTTCATCAGTCATGGCACTAGATCTAGTGTTGCTAATGAAGTTTACAGATTGCTTTGGGATGAATTGCCTTTTATACACAGTATTTTTATAGCATCGTTATGTCAGCAAAGGTTAATAAAGTGACAACCCCTACATAAGGACTGTACTTAATGCCTTTAAAAAAATAATATAACTATTTATTTTTTTTGTCCCATGGGTACTCTTGAAACAGATCTTTATTTTAAAAATAAGTTACTATTACAATTTTAACAGACGTTTACACACTACTAGCATGTCAGTTCAAAGCAATATACTTTGTGCCAAAGTAACCCTGAAATGATATTCTTAACAGGTAACTTCTATTATTCTAATAGTTTATGCCTTTAAAAGTAGACTTGCTTTATCCCTGGCTGAAGCGAATATTTCTCTCCAACCTTTACCATAGTAAGTGAATTCTTGTGGTAGTGTTTTAAAACCTAGGAAACAATTTTCTTTAATACGAGTAAGATGTAACTTTTGCAATTTGGAAATGAAGAAGTTAATGTCAGTATTAAAGACCTCTTAATTATCCTGTATAGGTTAATTAGCAAAGTCAATTATTTTGCAATAAGACATAAAATCAACGTTAATCACCCTTTCTACTCCGTTAATAATACCTAAACAAGACACTGTAATCCCTATCAGAGTGAAAAACGTAGCAAACCAATAATACATTAATTGAGGTTTCTTACAATTATTTTTTTGTTCAATCCACATATGTAACGTGAATAAGAACTGTTCCATTAAATTCCTCTCTACTGTGACAATAGTCAAAAGCTTAAGCCTACAGTTTTACAAGGACAATGACTGGAGGTTAGAGTTTGTAGTGCTACTGAGACTATTCTACTGGATTTATTATCTTTCTCTGTCCCTTGCACACTTTGGTTTAGAAGGGCACCTGTAAAATCACAGTTGACTCTTGAACTAGTTATGAGGGCAGCAGACTCACTAACTGTGACGCATTTAAAAAGATATCTAGTTTGAATTGGCGGGATGAATCACTTAACATAATAGTATATCTTTAAATGCAAGTGGCTTCAACAATATCTCTGCCAATTACCAGCGCTACAGTAATTAATATTGTACTTTACTTTTGAATCGATTCAAAGCATTGTAAACTCTTCCAAAGATTCACTGTGCAGAACATATCCCTATTCTGCTTAAACACAAAAAACAGGTCCTCGTTTGCAATAATAGTTTACAGTAAATGTTAACTTTGATTGAAAACCGTATAAATAAGAGCATTTAGCTGAAAGTAATATTGAGATTAGCGAGTAACAACCTCTGTTATCACATTTGTTACCTTTAAGGACTTATAACCACAATCCTTATTTTTATTGCATAGATTTGTTTGCTGCCCTTTCCCTTTTCTATTTGTTAAGAGAACTGGGAACAAAATATCTGATATAGCGCTTCCTACATCACATTCATTACTTTGATGCAAGTAGTTGTAATTGTTACAGCCTCGTGTAAGTTCTCCTTTTGTGATGGATGAAGCTTAAAGAAAAGTTGGTTCACTTGTAGGGGATCTATTTGTACTTTGGGTTGTGTTCTTTACTTGTAGATGCTTGCTATTTCTGCTAGACTGTTATAGTTTATACACAGAAGAAAATCCAAGCCCAAATAACCCTGGGATTATATATGCAACTGGTCTAGGCAAATTGAAAATAGATGCAAAATATTTAAGTAACGAAAACATTAGAACTCAGACTCATTCAGTTATTTTTTTATTACATAAAGTGTTCCAGTAGGATAGCCTGTTACAAAAATGTGAGATAGTGGACCCCAAAAAGGTGAGATAGTGGAACCCAAAAAGGTGAGATAGTGGACCCCAAAAAGGTGAGATAGTGGACCCTAGGAAGGTGAGATAGTGGAACCCAAAAAGGTGAGATAGTGGACCCTAGGAAGGTGAGATAGTGGAACCCAAGAAGGTGAGATAGTGGGCCCCCAAAAGGTGAGATAGTGGGCCCTAGGAAGGTGAGATAGTGGACCCTAGGAAGGTGAGATAGTGGACCCTAGGAAGGTGAGATAGTGGACCCTAGGAAGGTGAGATAGTGGAACCCAAGAAGGTGAGATAGTGGACGCCAAGAAGGTAAGATAGTGAAACCCAAGAAGGTGAGATAGTAAACCCCAAAAAAGTGAGATAGTGAAACCCAAGAAGGTGAGATAGTGGACCCCCAAAAGGTGACATTGTAGGCTATTATTGTATCTTAAGAAAAAGGTATCAATCACTAGGGCTTTACAAGTGTAAAGTACACAAGATATAAACCTATGGTCTTACTTGTTTTTAATCATACTTACACAAGAAAATGATGATGCTCAAATGCGTACAGACCTCATTGACTGTCCATGTAATTATCACCCAATAACCATCAAAAACCCGATATTTTATTGACTTGAATTCTTTTATATAAAAATGTAAAATTCTTGGCTAAGACAATACTTACTACTGTGCAAAGAGATAGATTACGCGATAGAGATTTTGTAAGTCGCCACCATTTGCGGCATTAGGGAATTGTCAATCAGGATATTTCTCTGGGTCCCATAACTCTATAGGGCCGCAAGCTTTAATACTCGGGACACATGTATATGTTTATATATATATACATATATTTGTAACTATAAATATAGTTGGAGTAACTGGAAAATGTAAGACTCAATAGAGGGACAAGATCATTTACTGCACCTGCCCATGCACGATCTAACGTAAGGTAAATTCCTATGCGGAACATCTTAGGGGTCCCAGAAATCAAATTTGGTCTAAGACTCAGTATTCTCTAAAACCTTCAGTGACTGGTCTATGTGACCAAGTAGCTAGTATCTCTCCGGACGTCAAACGTAGGTTGGCATTTTAGCATGACCAATTAAAATAACAACAGTTCGGTTATGGTTTCTCTTCCTTCCTTCTGTATCAATTCAATACTTTGCATTAAATTAGGTCTTAAATACTATATATATATATATATATATATATATGTATATATTAAACTGTAATGTAATAATAAAAACAGAGAAAATGATGAAGGTGTAGAATATCTACATCTACGGTACATCAAAGAATGATAGAAACATATATAAAAAACTTGATGTATCAATCTTGATTCATGCTATATTTGCTCAAATGAGATCGATGATCAAGTATCTACCTAAACTGCATGCAAACCAATCGATGATATATCTCCTCCATCTGTACAGATGAACGTTGTACGATACTTTCACTGTTACAAAACTGAAACTAAAAAATGACTCTGTTGACACATGGAGAACATGTGTGAGTTAGAAAGTCTACCAACATACAACGCTCTGTCATCTATTATTACGTAGATTTGACCTCTTCACTAAAAGCAATGGTCAATATCTAAAATTAGGGTACCGTTTTATAGCGACTGTAATTTTCAGGTTATTTTTATTGCTGTTGCTCAACAATTAACATGTCTTTATTTCCCACAGGGAGAGGTTCATTTTAACCATCTATGAATACCATATGTTTCTGAATTTAAAATTTGAGTTATATTTCTGGTATTCAGTTATCATAAACTGTAGAAGCTACCTATGCAAGTGTAGCCATGTATGTTACACTCAAAAAGCTCTCTTTGGTAAAATATCACAACCTTAAGTATTTTCTAACAAAATAACAGACAAAAAATGGATCTAGATAAATGAAGTCTCAACTGCATAATGAAATTTAATTTGTCCCTCCCTAGATTTCTCGGTATGATATGTGTTGCATTGGATACTTGAAGTTTACATTTTACACTGGTTAAATTTTTGATGTAACACCTACAGTGAAAAGTTGTCACAATATTTTTTTTGCTTTTGCTAGAGCTATATGAAGTAAGGGAGGAGACTCAAGTCAAAGAATAATATCGTATTTAGATACTAAAGACTCCCAGGTTTAGAATTACTGCAAATAAAGCAAAATTTCATCAAATTGACTCAAAGACCGCCACTTGCTGTTCAGAGGGTATGCAACTATTTTACATCCGCGCGACCCGCAGTACAACTTTGGCACCAACAGAAATAAAGGAATGCTTCAGGAGTCAAATCCTAACAATCATCTACAATTTGCGCGTAAAGGAAAAGCCCTGGCTCAAAAAAAAGAAGAGTCTTGATAATGTAACTACAATAGTAAGACGTCGAATCATCTCAAGATAGAGTTCTTGTCGACAATCACTTGACAAAGCATGTTGTTTACTATAAGAGGGGACACCAAACCGTTTTTAATCCGTGTTTCACACAAAGTAAGCCATAGTCATTGTATTAAATTGACATGATATCATGGAAAGTTTCATTTCAGTTCAGCAAAATTTTTTCTATGGTTTTATGTTCGAAAGATGGACGTTTTTTCACCCTTTTGCGGAAAAAGTTTTACTCTATCAAAAACGTTTTTGGTAATGATATAATCAATACTGCAGTACACTATTAAAAGAAAATATATATCAGAAAGGTTTCAAAAAACGCGTTCTGCAATAGTAACTCTTGAATGTCTATCTGAATAATCATATTTTATAGTCTTTTTAAATTAAGAAAAAGAACAGAGAAATTTATTAAAGCTTCCTGACCTAATATTAGGAAACTGATGTACAGATATTTTAGGATTCTTATTAAGCTCTCTAAGACAATGTAATCATAGGAAATTAAATCACTGGGAAAAAAATGCAAGTTTAGGTAGTGCACATTTATGCCGTGATTCGTGGACAATATCAAACAATATCAGTTTAACGTTATGTAGTTGCATTGCTTACATAAATCTATGCTGGTAAAACTGTATCATCGGAAGGAGAAAAACCTGTCAGAGAAGTATCAGACAAAGCCATGCACTTGCTTCGTAACCTAAATGCAGACACGCTAAGTGATATGCGAAACATTGAATTCCTGAAGAAAATTAACTACTGAAAGCAGGCATTATTTTCATGGTACTTATAGTTTATTCAAGTATCAAAGAAATAATATTTTTTTCCTGGTTAAAAACGATTGTAGGAGTCTTTCTTGTCTGAAAATCTGAAACCCGTTAATAGTTAAATTGACTTATCATGGTATACTTCATCAATTTTTTTTGTATTGCAAAAAATCAGAAGTTCCAGGAGAAGATCTAAACTACAATGCAATAATTCTACGCTTCTTTTAGGATTAAACATAGGTGTTCCCTACAACAAATCAAAGATAGTTTAAAAGTGGATGAAGGATGTGTTTATGAAGCCATTTTGGAAGGTGTCGGATCTTAACTATGAAAGTTAAAGGACACTAACAAATAAAACCCCCCAATAATGTTGACAATAAGTGTGTTTAGCAACACTAAGGGATAGCACATTTTATTTACGTTATAATCTAACCATGAGATGGTAACAGAATTCAAGAAACGTTGGTGTTAAAACATACACTTTAAAAAAAGCGGAGAAATTTATTTGTAAGGATAATGGGGCTAAAAATGAAAACCTCAAATTCAAAACAAAAAATGGAAGTACCAAGAAAATACGTACTTATGCTTAGCTGCTGCAGCTCTGTCCCTCTGTCGTCTATTCTTAAACCAATTACCAACTTGAGTTGCTGTTAAACCAGTTGCATCAGCCAGCTCCCTTTTTTTGGATGGACTAGGATAGGGATCTTGCAAGTAAAATTCCCGTAGAAGTTTTCTCGTCCTCTCCTTAAAACAATGTGTTTTCTGTTCTCCATCCCAGATAGTCCTTGGTAAAGGAAACCTTTTCCTAACTCTGTATTTATCAACAGGACCTAATGGTCGACCACGAAGTCTCTCGGCTTCATTGTAGTGTGCTTCAAGCCACATTGTTTGTAATTTAACATGAGATTCTCGACTAAATCGAAAGTTTTCTATGATGTGGTATAGTTCATGATACTGTCCAGTATGATAAGCAACCATGGCTCTTGCACGCATTATATTTTCATTCGTGTTGGTGAGTTCGCAAACATCAGGAGAATTAGGTAAGGACCATAAAAAGCGAGCAAGCCTTCCAATGTCACCACATTCTTCTAAGGTCTCGCATACTCTTGCGATCTGGCAAGGGGAGAAAGGAAGCGAAGGCAGCGGAGGTCGATGCATATGGTTATGATTGTGATGCGTGTATATGGAATACATTTCTATCGAATTGCACAACACTCCATGCACAAGCTTGAGTTAATAAATCACCATGTTGTTCACACTAAAAGAGAATCATGAACAGATAAAAGTAGTCTAATGTCACTAATATTTCTAAACACTTTCACAGAATAATTGAAAGAGAAAGTATTTCTTCTGATTGGGATCCAGAGAACTATTCATATAGTAAGCGTCGGATATTTATATACATCTGTATCAAAATAATAATGTTAAAGCAAGTAATTTTTTTAAACTGTTCCAATTTTATTTTATCAAGAGAGGTATAGATTGCACTCAAGTCATCTTAGCATAATAGTAAAATTATTTATTTTAAGTGTGATTTAAAACATTTATTCTAATGCTCCAAAATGGTGCTCTGGAGCTGCTTGGGAGAAATTATCCATCACAACCCTCGCGGTGAATTGGTTTTATCTGCACAATGTATAAAATAATTATCATACTTTTTGTGAATTTGAAAAAGAACATGAAAGTGAAGTACGTGTTTTCCTCTATATTTGCACTCATGCTATTTCAATCGATAACAAGAACCAGCGTAAAAAGTATAAGAGAGTTATTTAGTAAATCGTGATATGAGAAATCAAACCCCGCACTTATTTATGACTCCCTACATTCACTTAAATCGTCTTGAAACGGTAAATTTGACGTCCTTAACTGAATCAATTCATAGTTTCAAGTATTTATTCGTATAAAAAACTTCATGATCGGTTTCTTCTTAGTTTTAGTTGGAGTGATTTTCTTTCTCCAATTTTCTTAATATTTCAGCGAAGCTTTCGTAAAGAAGCATCTGCAAGAAGTTTTATTTCGTGCATAAATTTCTATATATTTTTTTTCCGCAAATCTATTTTGGAACTTAATTTTGATGACATCAATTCAAAGATAGTGTTTGCATCTGATATCAACTAACTTGTCATATGTAATTACTATTGATATATTCAGAGTTAGAGAATTTAATTTTGGTTAACATCGTACAAAATACAAGCACTCCAAAAATACCCACAGAGAACGACATTGGCAACAAAGATATGATTTTGTATCATCCACAAAGAGAAAATGAGATGTTATCGTCATTTCTAGTAAATAAAGTTTACAATTATTAACATAATAAAGTGTAATGATAAACGTATAATGACTTCAGTATAACCTGTTTATGTGCTACGATACTCAAAAAAAAATTTCACTAGTTAACAGACATTTAAGTAAAATTTAAAAACGTTTTTACTCGAAAATTAGGAAAAAAAATTAATGGTAGCCCTTACTTTGTATTGGTGGCTGCTTTTTTGTTACCTGTTTGATAGCTTGAATATAAGGTTGTCTTATACACTGGGTAATCTTTTGTTGGAGCAATTTGCATTACATTGACGAATGTGGAATTCTTTGAGGAAGGATGGTGAGTTACACTGATACTAAGGAGTGCAGGTGATACATTTTAACAATGTGGTTTGTTCTAGAATTAGGTGACTGTCTGAAATCATCTACAAACTTCTTATATTTGTGGTCTGATAAAAATTGATATATGTTCGCCAAATATTTTCTGATTTCTTTTCCTGATTGACGATATATTTTGCATTTCATGCGATTAAACATTTACTACTACGACCGGTGAATGGAAAACTTGAGTTTTATTTAAAATGTTTTAGGGCCCTACTCTGCATTCCCGCTCTCTTCATTCAAACGATATTCCAGATTGAAGAGTGATAATTAACTGAAAACTCTTTTATACTGGAGTGATTGGTAACGGAGTTTTAAAGGGAACGTTGCTGTGCTGGGAAATATTAAAAATTCGAAACAAAAAACTGTAATGTCTCCTATACTAGCGTGAATAGCACCCTCCTTCCGAAAAGCAATATCAAGTAACTCAATAGCTAAACAAATAAGGAAGAATAGCAAATATATGTCTGGAAAGGTAACCAAAAAGGTTTTCTAAAATATCTGAAGGCATCGCATTTCCAACATCAAGAGCTACATGGGTTGCAAACTCGAGAAGAAAAGGTTCCCAGATTTATTCTTAATAACGTAGGAATTATCATATATATACTATAGGCTATGTCGGTTTCAGAAGAACAATCAGACAAAACTAATCCTTATAAACCTGTGCAGCAATAAATATGAAAGTTTACTTGGATTACACGTTTAAATTTTTGCTTGCCTTTTAACATCTCAATTAATTTACCTGATATTTATTATCTTTACTCCTTGTCCCGTCGAGTCTCCACTTCTCCGCGGTTTGTGATTATCACTTGAATCTGTATGAGTATAGAAGAAAACAGATTTTTTAGACAAAGCAAGTGAATCAACCTTCTGGAGGAGCGCAGTAGTAATGCCAACACCTTTTCTAATCCTGACCTCCGTCTGATTTGCTACGTTTTCGCCTGTAACAGATTGTCAATAAGTTATGAGGGAGTCAAAATTGCATAGATTATGCTAAGGTCACTGGTTAAGATAAACTGTAGCGCATCTACGAAGTAAGGAAAAACAGTAGGATGTATCCACTGTGCAAGCTGCTACTGTATTAAGTAACTATTAGATTATCCTTCTTCCCCTATCTTGTGCATGATTATATTTACAGCATTAAATAATTTAACGGAATGCCTTCCGGTTTGAACCTCTAAAACGTGCTCTCTGTCTGTCATTCTAGTACTTTATGGCCCTGATCTTTACACAGTGGGATCCTTGGCCAAAGCGATTTTATACTGACAGAATCAGCTAGTGGTATAAACAATCGCAATGTCATAACTGACCTCAAAAAAGAGTGAACGGATCAGTGTTTACGCCGTTGAAGGTTTGGAAAGTAAGTGGACAGAAAGTGAAGCCTTGGATGTCAACGCTGTGCAGCCTTTCGCTTCTGCATGAAGCTTCTTTTCATTAGCGGTTTCGAAAACGGATGATAAAAAGCCTGAGTTTCACGACTTTGATCGGTTTGCACCCTGACTCTTCATTGTGACACGTGATTTGATTCATTGATAATCCACTCACTTAGATGAAAAGCAAAACTGTCAAATTGAAAAGAAAATCATAAATTAGACAAAAACCTGTATTGAACAATATAAAACGAAGACCACTGCTGCGGGCTATAATTCTGTCAAAACAATGAGGAACATATTTATCTTATGTTGTAAGAAGATATCGATAAATGTACCACATTTCTTTTAATCTGCCAGGGGCTGAGACTTCATTTTACAAGTCAAGTGAACTGCCAATGGCACTTATCTGATGATTTTTAATATTGTGATTCAGCTGACAGCAAACAGTTAATTCCCTTATCAGTTCTATTTACATTTCAATATCGGACAATACTCAATATAGCACAACTTTTGAAATCGGCCACTGATATACATCCAGATAACACTTCTTCGTCAGGTCACCGAAGCCGATGGCGGAGCATTTCCATCACTCCCCTGATTGGATAGTTTTGTTATCGGACGTTTGGAACTACACTAGTAATAGAAGCACATCTTTTGCTCCCTGACAACTATAAAATTGGTTCAATAAAAAGACTGCTCACAGTTTCGTGAAAGCGAGAGTCTAATTTTATCAAAGTGATGGTCTTATTCAAGATTTGTACAGCCAGAGATCGCAGCTTTTCGACAATTTAATGTAAGGTAACCTACATATCTTAGCAATCTCCGACAGATTAGAGAGAAGGGCCTCGGTATCACATATTTCCGGTATTTTGAAGTTTTAAACTTTAGTATAAGTCAGTTTAGTACTTCTCCTTTGGCTTTCATTCCCACAAAATGCTATTTTGGTTTGCTTATACGTCCCTTGGAGACCCTGAATGCCAAACATTATACTATCATAGTTACAGAAACAAGTAAAGTAGTGCTAGCACAATATCCGGGTCAGATATACAGTTCTTGTCGCTCTCTTATGGTTGACATGATTTGGTACCTTAAGGAATATGTCTTGCCTTCAAATTACCTTCACCTTAAGATCTTGGTTATGTGCCATACCGGAGGACTACGGTCAACATCAACAACAAAAGCAACTTGTTTTAGCACCAACTACATTATCTTTCTCAAAAAACTACGTCCACCGCAGCACCACAACCAGCAGTGGTAATAGTAGGTTTGCTAGTCAGACCGGTAGTAATAAAAGGAGCAGTTACGGCAGAATGAGTAGTGGTAGTAGTGGTAGGCGTGGTAGGCGTGGTCGGTATGGTAGGTGTGATAGGTGTGCTGTTAGTGGTAGTATTGGTAGGAGTGGTAGATTGTGGTAGTAGTGGTAGGAGTGGTAGGAGTGATAGGAGTAGTAGCAGGAGTAGGACGAGCCGTGATGGCAAAAGGAGTATTGGTGGCATGAAAAGTCGTAGTGGAGCAAAGGGAGTAAGTGATGGTACTTGTTATTAGTACAAGGACCAGTAGCTGTAGAAAGAGTAGCAGAGGCAGGAAGAGTATTAGTGTTGGAAGAACTGTAAAGGTAGTAGGAGGACTAATGGTAGTAGGAATCAGTAGTGGTAGGAATATCAGTAATGGAAGGACGAGTAGAAGTGATAAAATGTGGTAGAAGGGTTAGAAACGATAAGAGGACAGCAGGAATAGTAGTGTGAGAGTAAGAGGCAATGGTAGAAAGACCAGTAGCGGTAGAGGAAGCAGTATTGCTAGAATTATTAGTTAAGGGTGTAGAAGTGGTAGAGATAAAGGTAGAATGAAAAGTAGTGAAAGTAGCAGAAGAAGTAGTAGTTGCAAGAGTTGGACTAGAGACAGAAACGCAAGGGATTGCGGTACACAGGGTGCACACGTGGGGAATTATGGAAATCTATTTTATATGAGTTTTCAATAAATCGAATTGTAAAGAAATATTTATGAAGCCATTATTTGATAAAGCCAAAATTTAGTAGCAATGAAAGGTCAATAAAATTGAAGGGTAAGGGTGCCATTTTCACTCGTTTTCATGATTCTCATTGATCGTTGTTTCAATTGCTAAGGAAAGCAAAATGGATTGCCAGTATCGCATATTATTAGACGTTAAGAGGCTACATTTATCTAAAACTTATCATTGTTACTCTCATTAAATAATAACACTTGTTAACATATAATATTAATATTATATTAAACGTATAATAATATTATTAATACAATAACATTACAATACATTGTAGTAAAATGATATACATAAAAATACAATACAATACATCAGAAGAAAAGTACAATTTTATGCAAAACGTTAGAATGAAAAATCTTGCAATACAATGCAACACTATGGAGTGAAAAACATTGCAATACAACACAATAGAATGAAGTACATTACAATACATTATGGTAAAATGATATACATGAAAATACAATACAATACATCAG
>JAAAKL020014101.1:0-12121 GCA_010016065.2 Carybdea cf. marsupialis auct. non (Linnaeus, 1758) | reverse complement strand
TGAAATTTCTGCACAAAAATACAAAGCAAAGTTTTTGCTGTCAAAACACAGGTGGGTAAAACTTCTTTCCTTTTTCGTATCCAATTCTGACGATTCTGACAAAAAAGCTTCAAATGCGAAAGGGATTTTGCTATTTCGTGAAATCCCAATGTTTTCACCACAAGCAAACTATTGGAATTATTTAAAACTTGATTAAGGAGTCAAATCAGTTAATAAATGGGTACGTTGATTAATCGATACAATAGTCCAACATCATTCGTTTCTTTTCTTGTCACCATGTACAGGGATTATCGTTGCGAAAAAATGGAATGAACATTTTGTACAGCGATAATAATGGAAATAATCCCTTATTACTAATTGATGCATTAGCATACGATTCTAGAGTTTTAAAGCCTTTAAACTCACTGTTGTGTATTAGCAGAATGGCTGTTACAAAAATGTAAACAAGTGAGCCTTCCCATTATTCTCAAAATGAACAGTAAAACAGTAGCTCCCGCTGTTAAATTCTATCCTTCAACTGAGACATTAACTAATTCTGAACAATGTCTCATCATTGTCTGAGAAGATAAAAGACATTCCAGGTGATTTAAAGCTTACTTTCTCCAAGACATAATTTTTATTTATAGTCAAACACTACAAATAACATGTCAGGATCCCTGTTTTGACTTTAAATTTGATGTTAAGACTGTACTTATCTGTAATATTCATAAGGGAATCCTTCCATCACCACAGTCTTTGCTGATTTCTAAACTTGAAATTAAAGGATCCTTTTTCTTCACTTTTGGTTTTCTGTGTAGTAAGACACCATAGACAACTTGACAGCTTTAAAGTAACAGTGCTCAGCACTCTTAATTATGAAAAAGAGCACAGTTGTGCCGGGTTTGGGAGCATTATATCAAATATTTGTTCTTTATAGTTCTTTCAAGGCTTTTCAATTCCGGTAATTAGCGTGTTCTCTGATATACCAACAAAATTATGATACCAAATTGAGAGAAACAAAATTTGCAAATTGACGGAAGTTTAACATAGAAATTAAAATCTTAAGAATATAAAGCATTTACCTAACATTTTCTGGGTACAAATCCAATCTCTATCTTCTATACAACTTAATAGGCCATAGTAAACATAGGTGCCCCACGTATATTAACACTCATTCTGGTAGTCAACAGCTATTAGCCAACAGTTAATTAACAGCAAAGTGTATTTGAGAAGTAAAGATTTGAAATTAAAAGTTTCGAAGTAAGTAGAGAAACAGAATTTTGTTAGTGATTTTCTACTTCTTCAATACCTTTTCAGTACTTATCATTTGGGATCATTATGGAAATAAGGCAATTGAGACCTTTTAATGGTAACTCTGCCTGTTTTTACAATTTGTGGTGTTTTACCAGCATCAGTTATTAAGTTTGTATAATTTTTTGTAAATGTATCGCTCTTTAAATTAATGTAATTTTCAAGGAAATTTTAATTGTAGCTTTCAATTTTCTTCATATAGCTAAGAAGTAAATATATACTTATTTTTGGGATTATATTGGGGTATTAATTGGTTGAGGCGGCCTCCGATTGAAAAGGCGGGAGTTTTGCCCCCATCCCGATCCTATCGGGCGACCCCTCTCATCCGGACTGGTCACCGGCGCTAATTGCCTCAACCTTCATGCCGAGAGCTGGGCGGCGGTTGACTAACCTGGCTAACCCAGGAAGTCTGTGAGGAGAGTGGAACCCGTGTGGAGGAAACGCCACCAAATCTCTAAACATCCACAACTTAGCAGCAGTGCTGGGCAGCAGCAGCAATCTGCATTCTTGGAGAAGGCGGAGGAGTATCCCTTTTGGTTTACCAAAGGCAACTCCATGTTACTGCGCGGTTTCTTCGCCACCCGTTGGTGCAACGAAGGTCTACACCTACTGCAGTTCAAGCTGGGCAGGTTGTCTTTTGAAGTTCTTTAGCAAGTGCACATGTATTGCAGCTAATCACCCACCATGTCAGCACAAATGTTACAACGGCCCTCTGTACCGGGCATAGAGGGTGCTAAGCATCTCTCGGTTAAAACTTTTATTGCGACGCGGAATGTGAGAACGGTTAATAAGAAAGGTCCCTTGGAACTACCATTAAATGAAATGAAAAGATTTAAAATCAAAGTTCTTGAACTATCTGAGATACACTGGAATGAAGATCAAAGTGAAGGCTTTGAAGGGAAAGACTAGGTCATCATTCCATCATCAAGAAAAGATCACACAAGAAGAAAGGGCGTAGAAGTTATCCTCAAAAAGGATTATCTAAAAGCCTTACACCCTACGACTGTATTTCAGAAAGAATGATAAGTGCAACCCTCTGTAGAGACGCAGACCCACTCATCATAGTTCAAGTATATGCTCCCGATTCCTCCTTCACTGACACAGAATACGAGGATTGCTTAGATCAACTGCAACACAGGATAAATGCCCTGCCTTGAAATTCCAACTACATGATTCATGGTGGTTTCAACACCAAAATCGGAAATGATCAAAATGTGAGTTGGCCTAGTGTCGCTGGAAAATATGAAAATAAGCATTTCTGTAAAAAGTAAATTGAAAAAATGCGTGAAATATATCCGAGCTTACAACTCTGCGAAACTAGGAACAGAACACTCCCTCCTAATGGCGACATTGCCGATTATTGCCAGACCACCCAAAAATTTCTAAAGAATTAACAAACGCTTCAACACAGAAAAGCTTGTAGTCAAAGAAATAGCTGATGTATTTGAAGTGAAGATAGGGAGCCTGTTCAACCCACATCTCGATGTTAAATGGAATGATGTTGAAACTCTATACTCCACTTTTAAGCATATCACCAACAAAGTGTGACCAGGCGATGTCACAAGATGTACCACACATCAGTTATGAGCACAATTAATATAGTCAAGATAGAAAGGTTAAGTTACCTTACGTTAGGTTATACGTCGTGTTTAGCATGTGATGTTCAGCAAGTCTCGTCCTCTAGTTGCAATCACATGTTTGGTGTTAGTACCATTATCCTTTGTTTGTGTGGTATACGAGAATCCTAATGTGTCCTTGAGTTCATCTCATGACTTCTAGGATACGATATTATAAACACCCCGCATGAACAAGGCAATATCATTTGCAAATATTCTCGAGCGAACGCCACATCGAACTCTTCGTTATATGTTGCTCTTTTTACTGAATACAAAATAACGCGAGACCAAACAATCTCGTGTAGTCTTGGAGGATTTCTCTTATTGAACCGCAAGACCGGTCATAAAAGTATCATAAGAGATGATAGGATACAAGAAAAGGAAACATGTGGAAGGCCTTCTTATAAATGCAGAAATTAAATGCGAGCGAAGACGAGAAGCTAGAAGGAAGCTACTCGATGACCCAACCTGTGGCAGGAAGAACACTGTTCAGTTCAGAAAAATATGACCTTAGAGCAGAAGATTGAACAGTAGGAAGACAATTTTAAGCAGAACAAATCCCACGGCCTTTTCTTCAAAGAGGGTAAGCATTATAAGCCTTTAATTGCAGCGAAAGACACTCAGGGAAATATTCACATCCGTCAAGAGAACTTTCTCTCATGCTCGAAAGAACACTTTCAGACACATCTGAATAGAGCCTTTCCTCACGATCCACATGCTCTGAACGACATTCCAGAACCCCCGCAACATTCGGCTGAATCCCCTGGAATCAATAGAGAAGGAATTAAAACGGCAATTAACAAAATGAAAAAACGGAAAGATGTAGAAAAGTCCCCTATGATAGTCACACCCATTCATAAGAAATGTGACAAGCTGAACTCTGAAAATTAGAAAAGCGATTGCACTCCTCTCTATATCAGGGAAGGTCTTTCTGTCGAATTTTATTGTACAGATTCAAGGAGAAAAAAGAAAAAACATTCCGAGAAAGTCAGTTCGGGTTTAGACCAAACAGAGGAACAGTGGATGTGATCTTTATCACATGGAAAATACTTGAGAAGGTTAAAGAGCACAACGTACCCCTCCACTTCAACTTTATAAATGTCAGGGTAGCATTCGATACTGCGTGAAAGAAGGCGCTATGGAAAATGATGGGAGCTGAATGTGCTATTCTTATCAATGGATAACTGACAGATTGGTTTAAATTTAAACAGGCGTCAGGCAAGGGTGTCTGCTTTCCTCAACCCTGTTCAATTTTGTCCTGGAATTTGTGATGACAGAAGTGAAATCTCCAGATCCTTCTCTCCAGCTCAGCAGCTCCTTTTCTATCGACATTAGATGCGCTGACGACATCGCACTAATCTCAGCAATTTTCGACAAACCTCTCTACATCAGAGCTGGAAGAAGCATGTATATAGTGGGGAATGAAGATCAATGTCACTAAGTGTAAAGTCATGTCATCAAGCACCGACCACATCCTTATTGATGGAACACCGATTGAAAAAGTGGAAGAATTCGTTTTTCTAGGCAGCGTTGTCCCTGATTTCTCATCTGATATTAAGAGAAGAATTGATCTAGCGTCTTAAGCCTTTTGCCGCCTGAGAAAGTCGGATTGGGATGAACGACGTATCAGCCGTACTCTTAAGATCACGCTGTTCAAAGCTCGCATTGTGCCTATAGCTATCTATGCCAGCGAGACATGGACCATGAGCACTGAAGATAGGAAGAAGTTGGAGGTCTTTGAAATGCGGTCCCTACGTGCCATCTATGGAGCAAGCATCCGAGACCATTTCATCAACGCTACCATCAGGAGGACCCTACACATGGAAACTACCATCGTGGAAGTGATCCAGAAAAGGAGATTGAACTGGTGCGGACATGTGGTATGAAGACCTCCTGAACATTATGTCTCAAGGGCGTTCAGGCAGGATTTCTCCAACCCGAGACTCCGCGGAAGACCAGCAAAAAGATGGAGAGTCCAAATAAGAGCTGACACTGGCCTGTCTGTAGGCACAGTAGAACGCCAAGCCCAGGACAGAGGAAGACGAGGCCATTTGAGCAAACGGGTGGGAACAAGGGGCGATCATTACCTAAGCAGTTAAGCCAGGTCAAAGACTATTTTAAATCCTCTTTTTTCTTACATAGGAACTTTCAATGCGCTTTGAGCAAATGGGATGATTGGCTTTTCTTCCATTGGTCAAGCCACATGGTACAGACACACTGGTTTGCCAAACTGGGTACAGCTGGATGTCAATGTCCGTCCGAATGTTCACACCACCCCTACAAGGAGCAGAATATAATTAATGGATGCAGTTTAACTGCGTCAATTGTCTGCACTAAGTTCTAAATTTGTAAAACAAAATTTGTTCTTGCTATTTCATGCAATACAATCTGCTCAGGGGAAAACCCTACAAAAGCGCCAATAAAATTTAAATTAGTCGGGAAAAAAGTGGCGGAGCATTTTTCAAGGAACAGCTGCTTACATTGCTGCCATTTCAGGGCTGAGTTCATCCATGTATACCTGTCCAACAAACAGAAAGAAATTGAAAATGATGCAACTGCCCGATGAGAAGAAAAGTGGAGGAAAAGTAAGATACTGGGTTCTTCGCTGTGCAGCTCTACTGATATAAGCTCACGTTGTATCTTGGGAAACATCGCCTTTCTGTCGTTTTGGAATATATGGATAGGTGGATCCAAGATCCCCCTCATGAAAAAGCTGCAGTTATGTAATACCGCTGGTGTCTTCCAGACGCTATACATGATGAAAAAGACATTTAGAAAGGGCTTACCCTATTCAGTAACCCTCCACTAGTGCTAATGGAAGTATTAGCGGTCATAACTAGTTATGCTCTCAGGAGAAACACAATTGCCTATGACATCCCTTGATACTGAACTCCTGCACTACAAAGATCAGCTCAACCACTACATCCAAAACTGCGATGGCAACTTCCACCGTTTTGGAAGATCAGCCCCAAATATACACAGTAAGATCTAACTTAAATCCTTCCATAATGCTACCTGACTTATCATTAGAGTTATTATTTAAGCAAAGGAACAGTGTCAAAACTAGGTAGGCATCGAAGGTCAAAATATCAAGATCTTCAGTTCTGTTCACATTACCCAATCTAAATACGAAAAGGTGTACATTCATGACTTTTCCTTAAACTACTATAAATCCTAGCTGAGAATACACAGTTAAATCGTTCAAACATCAGCTACATTATTACACCCATCCAGCATGATTAAAATAGCATGGCTTGATAAGTTCAGGACTCTGTCAAATTTAACTCTGTCAAATGCAGGAGGAATTTCAGCAATACCATGTCATTGTTCTTTACATTTGCTTGAAATCTAAGTCATAACGACAAGATTCATAACTTTAAACTACTGTGACAATGTCAGATTTGTGCAAATAACAAGATTAACTTTCAGAGAAGGTGGTATCTCCCCAATTCCCTATGCTCAGGGCACCATCTATACGGTACTTATGTTCTATCAGAGTTAACGTTCAAATGCTAATGTGAAATAGTCAAGTACTACTCCTGCATAGGGCCATGTAAGGTTTGGGGCATGACTGTCCACCCCAATACATTCCAATATCAGAATTGCTGTGATCTTGGGGGCAATGGGCCCCAAGGTCTACCACAACTGCTGGTTTAAAAAATTTGTAAAGGCCCCGTCCCAAAAATACTTCTGTAACACTTACATTACACTTACAACTTCAAATTCGTAACCTGAACATTTGACTCAATTTTACCCATAACCAAGAGAAAACTATTCAAGGCAGACTCTAAAAGGGGGTAGTATATACTAATGCATTTAACCATTTCTTAAGTTGGGTAGACCTAAAAAACAATAGATACATTTGTATCTAGCTTAGAAGAGGATACATTATAAACACTAATTATGCTTATAGAAAGGTGGGAAAGTATTACTACTTGAATGCAAGCTCAAGGGATTGTAGGACATATTTATAGAATTGGCAAAGTAAATTACAAAGTATTTCTCATACTCGTATGATGAAAATGTATTAATGAATGAAGTACATATTATGTGTGTTAAAAACACAACATAGTGGCAGATTACAATTTGAACCTGTAATCACAGGAGTAGGCCTTGGGAGACAGCCATAGGTCTCCACCAAGAACTACCACATGCGGTATCAGAAATAGTGTGCCTCTGCCAAATATCCTCATTTCAAAAGTAAAAATATGTGATACACTTGTAAATTAAGTTTTATCTTAAATAGCTTTAAAAACCCCTTGGTGCTAATCCCTTTTATTGCTATGACCACTTAATATTGCAATAACAAGACACATCACAATGTAAAGTAATTGGTATTATAACCCACATGTGATTTGTTAAGCTTCATTGATTTGCCAATAATCAACAAGAGATACAATTTGGCTACCACAAACCAGTTAAAAAGCTCATAAAAGTAGCTTGCAACCATTTCACATCATAACAATTCTCTACTTTACTGGATCCCAGTGTCACCAATCAGAGTTCTTACAGTTTTGGCTGCAGTCAACTAGCCAAAAAGAAAGAAACCATATGTACATCAATAATGCTTATGAGATGTGGTAGGAAATGTCAACTTTTCCATAGTTTATAAGCAATGGATATACTCACAACTCCTATATAAGAAAATGCGACAGGTTTACAACCCATTACCGTGACTACTACTCCCTAACTATCCCAATTGGCCATTGAATACCTCTCACAAACTGTCCTGTGCATTAGGCTTTCTCACATCAAGCAGCAAACCTTCCTATTTCCTACAGCTTCTTCAACAGCTTGAATTAAAACTGTAAAGTAAGGTTAGGTAGCTATGTTTGCTAATATAAGCTAAAGATAAAATTGCAGGTTGGGGCTTATTGAAATTTATTCTATTGAAAGGTGCAGCATTTCAGACAATAATTCACTCAATGCTACTAATAAGTGAATAAGAAGTCACCAAAAGTGCTACATGACTAAATATATATTTCCTCATTCTTGCAATGTATAATCTTTCATATTTTTTCCCTGTCTGAATCTGCAAACGAGGCACCTCATAATTAAATAAATCACTATAAAAACAATGTCTTCTCCTTGTAACTGTTTACATAAACAAGCACAAAATGCACCCATACTCCTGTATGTAATTTTTAAAAAATAAAATTATCACTACATGTGCCACCAACAAGTTCAAGTCTCACAGGGTTACTTTGGTTTCACCTTGCTTATTGCATATATAGTTATTCCATAACATGTGCTTAATTTAATATATATGATAATGAATGATTTCTTAGAAACATAAGTATGCATGTCAAATTATGAGAACAAGCCACTTCCAGAGTTACAGAGCAAATTACAACAAAGACAATATTTATTGTATAAATCATGATATTTTTGGGTCTGAATTTTCAAGTAACTTCTTCAACATAGTAGACTCATGCACCAATGTGTATTTGGATGTATGACTCATGGATCTACAGTAACAATGTACCAGTCAGTCCTTATCCTTATTCCCGTTTTGACATTTTCACATTTAATACACAGTCACTTTAAAATTTTGGTGCATGCAAGACCAGCAAACCCTCATGTGTTGACTTGCACACAATGATATCTAGTATTCTGATGACATATACAGTACAATCATAAAAAGTGATAACTACTTTATAAGAATGAATATCTCTTGGTCTGACTCTGAATAAATTGCAAAGAATACACTTCTGCTTTACTAAGGCCTGGATTCTCCAAATGTATTGTATGTATATATAGAAAGTGTCACTTGTAAAATAATTGTTATGAATTTACAGTGACTAAACTTACAAACCTCTATTTTGTAAGTCTAGTAAAATTCTTTACTCCCAGGGGCAATGGCCTTGACACATCACATAATGCATCACCTGAGCCTGTAATGCCTTCCAAGCGAACATTTGTTGGGACCCACTCACTATCCTTATTTTCTCTTTCAAATATAAAAGACAATAGACCAGCACCCAAAGGTCCTTCAACAAAACACTGAGCTCTCCAGTAATTTGGATTGTAGACCTGATGGAATTCATTCCTAAGCTTTTCTGCATAAATCTTGGCACATCTATATCCACTTATTTGTGCAGGGTTACCTAACTGCAAAACCACACTTTCCTCTTTCTTTAACTGCTCCCAAAGCTGTGTCAATGCAGCCCCCTTCTGAAAAATCTCATCTTTGACATCTTCATTACTAAATATCTTATCCAGCTCTTCTTGGCTTTCAATAGCTTTCTTAAAGTGTTTTCTAGCACTTAGTTTCTTTATATCATAAAATATCAAGGCACGTAGTTTTATATCAGTGTCATCTTCGGCCTGTACCTCCTGAATTTTCACTTCCTCTACAGACAGATAAGCTATTAATAATCCTGTCCAAACCAAAGCCCCAGTACCCAAAAGAAATACTTTTAAAATGTACCAAAGTCTGTCTCTTACTCTTCTATTTTTGGGTCGTTCTTCCTTTCTATCTCTTTCATAATATGGTGTGTTTCTGTAAGCACCTGGTGGGTCTCCAAATCTGTTAACAACGTATGAAGATGTGTGAATAAAAGATGTTGATGCGCCATTAACGGGTATCACAGCGCAGAGGCTATTTTGCCAAGTGATGTAACAAAGAGATGGTTTTGCTCTTTTTTCTATTCCAATGGCTAATGGTTGGACGCTAGTTCCAAGTAAATAAAGGTTCCTTGAAAATGTGGATTCAAATGCTGGTAGCATAGTCATGCCAATGATGTGTCCAGTAGAGGGCAGTTTGCTTTGGAAGATCTTCCGTATACCACTGGTTCGGTGACAAAAACCACGCAGTGAATTTCCTCCACAATGTCCAAACATATTTAAGAATCCTGAAGAGACTTCATTAAAAAGTTTCACCTTAACATGATGATTCCACCATGAAGAAATTCGAGTTTTTCTCACCAGTTAATGTCTCCGCACGCAATGCCACATAACTGGTACCCAAACTATTCCTGAAGGTATCGTCAAATATGAGGCTTTAGTTTACCAGAGAAAACGAGTCGATAAAAGAGTATCCTAAATCAAGTACATCAGAACTCTGCAAGATTATAGTTGCAGTCGAAGATGACTTGTTTTGTTATTACTTCGCCGACGCTCTCAATACGAGTTCACAATGAGGTTCTTGTTGTTATCTGTCTTCTGTTGTGTATCCTTAAAATTTCGGAGGCTAAGGAGGTGTAAGCTACAGGGAAACAAGCAGATAAAACCAACTTCGACAGCTTTTTATTTCCATGTCTCGTCAAATTTCAGCTAGATATTGTCTCTTTGGGGTCAGGGGCGGGAGGATGCTCCCTTGTTATGGTCTTTATTCAGTAAACGTTTCTTAATATATTCTGTAAAATAATTTTCCTTTATAATTTTCGTATATTTGATGCAGACTAATGGGGAAAGATTTTGATAGAGGCAAAAGGCCCCTAAGATTGCGTACGATAGAATGGGTCCGTGTCCTTTCTTGAAGACAACGGGTAACTAGACTTATTAACTGTCATTTCTATCTGCCACAGTCGAGGTTTCAAAGTCTGCAAACCTCCCCCTCTGATTCTTCTCTCTGGAAGTTAGAAAAAAGTGTAGTGACATCTAGGAACTTTAAAATTGTATCGATATAAATGCAATCCAGATAGCGCTATTCTTTTCCCTTACTAAATCAAAACTAAGACCTGAAGGATAGATCAAGTGCAGAGAGTTGGATCTCTGGACTCAACGGTTGATGCCTGGATGAAGAAGAGGATGCCACAAGGTCAAGCTAGCTAATGCTGCGGCTTTCTACTAAAGCACCTTTGATGTATCTCGGCAAGCACGTCACTAAAATGGTAGGCGAGGTAGGGCGCCGCCTGGCCTGTGAGCTCTTGTTTTAGTATTCCGCCTACCCTGGTGAACATATGTCACAGAAAAAAGTTACATGCATTTCACTTTCTCTACCATGTTTTGTGTGCGATCTTTTCTTCTGGTCATTGAGTACTGGTTTCTCATGAGTTTCTCATAAGAAGAGTGCACGAGAAAGACGTCGTCAAGACAAAAAGGGAAACAATGAGTATATACTCTGCCTACCCTAATATTTTATGGAAGGTCCGATCACCTACCCTCTGTCGAAGAGCCAAGGACGTGAGTGAATCTTGGATGTTGCTTTAAGTAGTGCTGAAGTAAAAGAGTTTTTGATAATTGTTCGGGGGAAGTCCATTGGCAAGGACTTCTTTACAATAAACTTCGTCTTGCATCATTAACTGGTTACTGCTTATTCATCTCTTTTGCTCTCTCTGCAAATGTCCGATGGCGATGGGATAAGAACATTGGGAGCAGATTTTAAGAAACTACAAACTGTTACTTCGGACCAGTAAACTAACGACAGCTTGTTGCCTCCTTCGAGCCATGTGACATGCAGTGACTTGATCCTACATTTGTCACCTGTCAGGTCTATATAGGAACACTGCTATTCGCTGCGATTGTGGAAGTTTCGAGAGTAGATGAGCTAAACCCCGGACGTTTCTCCAGAGTGCAGAGGAGGACATTTATTTATGCTGCCGAGCAGCTGAATTTAAATTCTCCATTGGGAAAAGGAACTTGTAAAAACTATGAGAGACAAAAAGGTAACAAAATCGAGAATAGATTTTGTCTCCACATAACTGGCAAGATTCGTTGTTGCCCTCAGTAAAATACATTTAGTAGTGAAAGGGAGAAGATTTAAGAGTAAAGTTCTGGTTTTACCTTCTGCTAGAAAGGGAAAGAAAAAGGTAGGAAATGTATTGACGGAATTACCTGTCCTGTAAAATGTAAGCTTGCGAAGGAACATCACTTCTGAAATAACATGTTGCCTATTAAATAACTTATCTGGTAACTGGTCTCCTTTAGCTATTGCTAAACGTAAACCTTGACTATTCAATACGGGATTTTAGCACTGTTTCAAACCATCATACGCTCTGGAAAATCCTGCGTTTTGAATCCGTCCTAAACTATTTTGAACAGAAAGAGGCCAGGATACTCAAGCTGAGCCATGCCTCATAACAGAGTGTGCTAAATGACACGCCTTACGCGCCTATGCGTCTTCGCGCCTTTAATCGGGCGCGCCTCTTACGCGCCTTCAGAAATTTGACGCGCCTTTTCAAACTTGACGCGCCTTTGCAAATCTGACGCGCCTTTTGCAAATCTGACGCGCCTTTGCCAAATTTGACGCGCCTTTTAGAGATTTAATAGCT
>JAAAKL020014099.1:0-12122 GCA_010016065.2 Carybdea cf. marsupialis auct. non (Linnaeus, 1758) | reverse complement strand
GGATGGGAATACACCCGTAGACCATACGTTCACGATTATTTTCCATAACATAGTGCGTAATATCGGACATTTCTTGAGCATAATAACACTTACGTGATCGAAGGGACACGCCGATGAAGCAGATCGCATGTTATTTATTATTTTGGTTATTTCAGTAAACTTGGGTGGAGACACATCGAACGGATGAGATGGGCTCTGTAGTTTCGGTATCCAGGAAGGAATATCGAAGACTCTGTTATTCACCAAACTTAGTTTAGATTTAAAATAGGAGTGACAAGACTCTTCGTCGAACGATGGTAAATTTAATTCGGCATTTGGTTCTAGGGTACGTTTACAGTAGTTCCAGAGGTTTGATTTGATATTATGTTCATGATTAAAATCTGATGATTTTGGTTGCTTTGAGTTTGAAAGATGTGAGCGAAGAAGATGACTTACGTATTGAATTTCATGAAGACGGTTTGTTTGTTTTAATTCGCGGAGGGAGCATCGAAGTTGACGATTCGACATTTGACCGTATTTTGAGTCAAAGTCTTTAGCGAGATTCTTGGTTACAGGACCATAATTGCTGTAAAAGTAGCTGTAGATTTTCTCCTGTGTATCCTTAATGGTTTTATTGATATCTGTTATATCCATGTTATATGAAAGACAAGATTTGAAATATTCGTTAGCCAGACACCACTCTTCTTGCGTTTTGGGTAGTTTTACTCCACACAGTAACTCAAATTTGTCAATATTTAAGTCTGTACCATCGTCAATTTCTAGTTCATCGTCTGGTTCACATTCTGTTGAGAGAAAATTTCCAGGGTTTGTCAACTCATAATGATCGAGGACTTTGCATGCACGTTTATGAGCTTGCAACCCCCTCAAACCTCGACATATCTTCCCACACAAACATGTGTGCTTATCAACCGTCGAACCTTGACTATGATGGCGCTCATCGTCTCTAATATCAGGAGGGTCATTGGTTTCCTCGATTAAACCATCAAAATTAGCAATTGAATCGATGATGTTTAATGATGGCGAGGGGTTGATAGCTGAAGATGTAATCTCCTGATCTGTGGGTAAGAAATTTTCCATCTGAATCTTGCCTTTGCATCTCCAAAGATGGCGGTTGACCGATTTAAAATCTTTACCACAAAAATCACAAATTGTAGCAATGGCTGGATCGAAGAAAGACAAGGAACATCCATATACAATTAGAAGCTTGTAAAGCAACATTGTGTAAGAAATATAATTATATATCCACCTTTTGTATATTCTTTAAACGATTTGCTATTATTATTTATTGGAGCGCCAGGCAACACGTCCGATCGCTTATCACAACATAATAATAATAATAATAATAATAATGATACTTCCAAATGGGCGTTGTAGCCCTATTTTGAATAACAGAGAAATGACACATACTTTTAATTTACTATCATGTATGTTTCGGACAAACACTCTTCATCTTAAGTGATGATGATAACTACTATTGCCTCACCTTTATTTGATGACAAATAACATTCTTTGACAAAGATTCAAAAGGCAAAAATCAAAAAGAAGAAAGATCAAGCCAAAGATGAGTGGAATTTTGTTTGTTTGTACGTTGACAAACAAAGCACATTCCATAATCCAAGGAATGCCACAAACACGTAATAGTTCAAATTTGATAAAAATTGTTGATCACAGACTTAGTATTGTTAATAAAAAACGCCTCCTTAATTTCCAGCGCATATTGCGTCCGCGCTTTGTCAACAGTACTGAAGGAGTGGTAGCTGGCTTCGTTCCCACATCTTTTATTGTCTCTTTGATGTTTAGTGACCTGGGTGTTAGCTAAACCCTGTACTTTGCCCAAATGTTCAGTCACGCGTGTTCCTATATGGCGCATTGTTTGGCCCATACAACAAGCTAGACTACACCTGACTGAATTTCTTTGTAGAGACAGATGCTGTTCCAATTCTGTTCTTGTTGAAATGAATAAAACCCGAGTGTCCTCTTTATAAATAAAGAACTGGAAGTTCATTGATTTTCTTAGAGAGCCATACCCTCTTCTTCGTGCGAATTGGATTCTTACGTCAAGTTTTCTGTTGTTGTTGTTGTTGTTGCTGCTGTTGTTGTTGTAGTTGCTACTTCCATTGTTATTGAAATGTGAAAGCTTCACTCGTAAATGTCCAAATATGTGCTCTCCCATTTTTCGTCTTCCAGACAGTTTTTGATTGCATACAGGTCACACTTGTTTGCAACTTTATAGGAACATGACCATACTTGACTGAGAAAAGCAGCCAAATACTGCGGTGCTTGGTAATCCATGATGATTATTAAAAAGGGAATGTTCCTGCAATACAGTAGAATGTTGTAGGGGGGGTGGGGGGGTAGTTTGTGTCTGGAAATGGGTCTGTCGCAAACAAAATTGAGTAATTGACTTATGTTTAAAGTTCGTGATATTCCAGGGAAATAGATCAATTACATTCTCTGGATTTATAGCTAAAAGAAATTCAAGTGCTTTGAAGGAATTCCAACATCTGTCCTGGTTGCTCGAGGCTGTCATGGACCCCCTCCATCATATGTTACATAAAGGGAGTAATCGAATTCAATATAATATCCGCTGTGGCCTTCGCTTTGGAGGAATGTGTAAGGAAAGTTGTTTTCATTCTTTATGAAGATCCTGTTATTGATGAATAACTGTTATTTGTGACCAAAATGGAAGACCAGAATTATGAGGATGAAAATTGAATTTAACTTTGGTATTTTATTAAATTTTTTGATTTGAGAAAATCTTTATCACGGTTGGTCCATTTGCATTTTTGCTCGTCACCTGAAAGCACGCTATTTAAACAACTTTTTATAATGAGAGTATAATTTCGCCATAGGGTAGATAATTAAGAAAATCACTATTTTGCGATTTACTTGCTAATTACTACGTTTATGTGCATTTAGACAGGGTAAAATAGGCGCTTGAAATCTGTCGAATCGCGTTATATCCAGGTACCTAATTGTACGTTTGAACTACAAGCCGTGAAACCATTGTACCATGATTATTCTCATATTGCAGGAAATACTTGCTTAGTCTAAAAATAGCAGTGTAATGTACTGCTAGCACGAGAATGTCTGTAAATCTCCTTTTACCTTAACTGTTTGCTTTATAAAGTCTTACTGAATGCAGGCGCCGATCCAGAGGGGGGGCCGGAGGGGCCATGCCCCCTAAACGTTAAAATTTTAAAGTTTCATATAGGCCTTTCTGCTACACCCTTGGCTGAGTGCCTGGAAGTAACAATATTTTTCCCAAATGCCCCGCCCCCCAAACTCAAACGCTGGATCCACTCCTGACTGAATGAATAATAGACGTAATAAAAATTTGATACTTATGTTTACGGTATGATTTTAATTTTTGTGACGAAAGTTTAACTATGTGAGTCAAAATAATTGGAGCGACGGTGGGAGCGGTAGGGGCTGTGTTACATAACACCAAAAGTATCTGCTGATCCAGGTCTTCAGATTTATGTTTTTCCATGATGTTACTAATTGTGTGGGTTTATTCTCTGGTGGTTAACTATTGTCTTACCTTTGGTAAACAACGGGTTTCATCAAATTTAATAATTTAAATGCTATGCAACATTTAGTGTACGCCACTTTTAAAGTTAGGATTTTTTGTGACATTAAATAATTACAAATTTCTATCCTACAGACACAAAAATTTTGCGACTTACGTAACATTTCCTGTGTGATCATTTTTCCTTTTTAATATAAGTATGGATAAAATAAAATATGATAAAATTGAATAATGGCAGCAACAAACAAATGCCGAAGCATTGTATAGACTTTAAGAGGAGCACTCTTTTGCTCTGGTTAATAGTAGTTTGTACTATAGAAAAAGAGGCTGCATCTAACAACAAAGTTCTCTATTAGTTGTTTACTTTCCATTTATTTTCTTCAAGTTCCTCCACTATTAAGGCATGTTAAACACTGAAACGTCTGAAAATAACTTATTTATTTGACTAGTCATCGGGACATGAAAGCAAATAGTTTGGCCATTGTCGGAAAGCTGTAGAACAATCTAGAGAATCCTTGCAAAATAGAGAAGTTGGTTAAAAAATCGTTTTGAACTGCAGTCTCTCACTACATAAAAAGGGGGGCTTTCTGAGAATAAAACATCACTGAGGTTACAACCAAATTACTTAACTTGCTTGTTTATCCTCTTGCTTATTCCATTTTAAGAATCTAATGTCGTGATCACAAGAGTTAAGGGTTAGGGCTTCACATCAATTTTGACTGTCTCCAGTTAAATTGTCTGATCTTTTTGTATGTCAAACATGTTGAATAGGGTACTTACAGGTGGAACAATTTGAGGAGAGAAAAGGTGCTGGTACGCGAACCTGTATGTTGATCGTTTGGCGTTGGTCTGTCTTCGATATACACTTGAGTTATAAATCACAAAGCATACCGAAGAAGACGAATTGAAGAAATTTAAAGACGATTGACTAGCTCACATTATGTTACTGTGAATCAAAACATAGTGGGGAATGTCTCCGTGGTTCCAGGGCAATATTTGTCTTAAATGAGTCTTTCATCCAAGAGACTGCTAACTGAAGACGAAATTGGACACGACAACCATACAAAATAAGAGCACAACAGAAAGACAGCAAACGACATTTACTGATACGAAAATTGTTCTCAATAGTGGATTTCTCACACCACATGATTTTCTAAGCTATCGAGTTTTACGTTTTTGAAGCTGTTTCTGAAGATTTACCGCACAAGAAACTTGGAGCAATATGGGAGGAATTTTAAGCATTGTTCGAGACTCTAAAATAATCTTGTCGGAATTGAAAGATATTCTCAAGGTAACACTGAAAATGATTGTTGCGATTACAAATATCATTCAAGATGTGGAAGTGATCAGCGATGAGCTTAGAGACGTTGTACGATTAATGGAGTTGGAGGCCGTTAGCCAGCATGGAAAGGAATCTAAAAGATTACAAGGTACCTTACTAAACGATATCATTGATAAAATAAACGTTATTGATCATAACCGAAACCGGAAACAAAGAAAGATCATTGATATCAAAAGGAAACTTGAAAGACTGTCAGAGGCGATTAAAATTCCTGTGCATGTGAATGATGGAATGGGAGGAAATATGTCGGAACCGGAAGATGGACAGCAGCAACCGACGGCCAAGGGAAAAAATACATTCAGTCGTCTGAAAAAAATATGGTCGAGTCGGAAATCTCAGAACATGAAAAATCACGATGATACAGCTCTGCATCATGTGAAGTCTACGCCTGAAAGCAACGGGAGAAATAAGAATAGAAGGGAAGTCAGCACTTCTGTAACCACTGTCAGCCCAAACACAACTTTACAAGGCATGAAGTTGGAAATGTTGATGGAAGCTGTCGCTAAACGGAACAAAGTATCTTATGAACAACAGATAACTAATGGAAGTCAACTAAATTCGTTGAAAAGAGATGATTTGATGCAAATTTGTAAAAGCTTGAGTGCTCTTTTGGAGCATCGGCCAACTGCGACATTGAGTATTCTTTCTAAACCAGAAGATCATGCATGTGATCACCCTGAAAGACACCTTGTCTGGCCTATACGATACGAATTCGAACTGGCGTTTGTAGTAATCAACAGAACGGTCATTGTGATGGATCCATACACCAAACGAATGCTTCGTGTAGTTAGCTCAGTTCTTAGGAAAGGAGGGAGAGGTTCGCATTCTATTCACCGCTTTTGGAGGAAGGTGATCAAATACGGTTTAATTACACCAAAGCTTGCTTTTAGATTTGGAAAGCTTTTTAAACAACATGAGCGAATTCTCGCCATATATTATTAAAGAAGATATAACTTTAGTTGTCATGATCAGATTAGCGTACTTCCTTCAGCTACTGTAATGTACATAAGGTTAAAGTTCTTGCTTGACAGATTTTTCAGATAATATCATGGGCAAACAAATCTGCTTTGGCACTTACTGTTTTTTGATTTACTATTTTATTCAATGAGGGTGTTAATTAAGTAACTTAGAGAGCTGATGTCTAAAGCCAATGTATTAGATTAAAATTATTTGCCATTTGATGCGTTGGCATTAGCTTCTAGATCAGCTTCAAAATTGAATATACATAGAAACAAAATTTAATCGAATTCTAGTAGTAACATATATATTTCTCTTGCTATTTTTATGGAACTTTTCTAATACGTTCCCTTCTGGCCATCAGTGCAGACTTTAAATGTCAAAAAGCAGACTTGAAAATGGTGACAAAAAAGTACTTAAAGAAAAACGTCGCCAAGTTTTGTCTTACCCATCAGAAGTTCTATGAGACAGTTTACCCTTGACAGACTCTAATTTTTGCACAGTTTACATGGAAAGACAGGCATACGGAATTTGTTAACTGTTATAAATTGAGACTTCCACTACTTCAAGCTGTAATTATTCAATCAATAGATTTCAGGGCCGTTATTGATAAAAGCATTCTTTTGCTGACAAAGTTTCCCTGTATCAATAATAATAATAATTATAATTATTATTCTTTCAAAAGTTAGTTTTAAAAAACTATATATCGCTCGCTGTATTTTCATATGCATCACTTTTGATACTGGATAGTCATGTTACGATTATATTGATGCCATATATTCTTGTGTTGATATGTCAATGTAATCTGATCCGTTTACTCAAACAGTAAAATATAATTAATCTTTGTTGTATACACATATCAATGAACATAAACAGTAATAGTATTCATGGTTTTAACAATAGTCATTGTAAACTAGTTATTTAATGAGGAGGATGTGTAAATAGAGAAGAAAGATGAGTATGAAATTAATAGGTAATAGTTGTAATTTTTTGTTGACTATTTAGCTATTTAGACCTCTTTCATAGGAATGGAAAACAATCTATCAAAATGTTTTACACTATGCACGTATCTATGTATCTATTTCACTAACATACATTCAAAACACAACAAAACAGAAAAAATCCAAGAAAAACCTACTAAAAACTAACTATCTAAAAAATCAAGCCAAAAGAATCTCTGAAGAAAAATTCCAATTACAATTAGTGTTAATATGTTTATAAAAATAAAATTTAATCAAACTTTAAAATAATTACAGAAGTAAAGTTTTAGAGGATAATATAATTTACATTGAATCACTTGATATAAATTACCCTATAATTTTGAATAGGAGGGATAGTACTGAAAGGTTTAATATAACCATTTCGTTATGGTTCCTAGAGGTATTAATCATAAATTAAACTAAACTGAAAATTACCACATCAAAATATTGTATTACAACGGAATTTCTTAAAAGTGATTTTGTCAATGCTATTTAGTGCAAAGCAGAAAACTAAGAATACTAATACGGACATTTTTTCTTTAGCTTGAGTTTGCCAAAAAAAGTCAATCGTGGTGATTTTAAAAGTGCAGAAAAATCAATCCAGAATTAAGGTCCTAGATATAAGATACCCTTCTGGCCTAAGATGCTTTTTCGAAGAGGCTCATATGCTTTTTTGGAGCCACATGCCATTTTGCTCTGGTTTTCTGGAAATAACAACTGTGTCATTTATGAGGGGCCTGCTTTCCTAAAGAATTTAAGAACGATTGTCCCAATGCACTGCTTGGTCATTTCTTTTGTAGATAGCCTATTTATACCTTGAAGAACTTGCTGAAACGTGTATTGGAGAATGCTGACCACCTTTTCATGTCTAGTGTTATTTGAAATGAATTATCTAAACTGTCGAGACAAATTAAAAACCTATAGATCAAGGCAAAACAGCCTTTTTCTTGGGTATTTCGTAATTAAATTGGTAGTACATGTTTTACATATGGATACTATTTTTTATTTTTTATGCATTTCTTCTGGGTTACTTTGCCTGCATGCAGGCTTGCTTCACCGCATTGCAAAACAAGTAAAATGGTATTTATTGTTAATGCTTCATCCACATTTCATTTATTAGTTAGCCTTTCTGGAATCTGATGTAAGGTAGTTTTTGCACCGTACCTCCTATTTATACGGTACCTTGACAGATAGGAAACAATCTTCTTATAAAACTAGTGTGGTGATGGTAGACTTTATTTTACTTTACGGCTGACAAACATAGTCAGTAAGCAAATTACTCGAATAAATAACGCACGAGTGATATACTCTTACGATTACGTATCTCTGAGGCAGAAATGAATAAACCAACAACCTTGTCAGCGATCATAGAACTGATATTCATTGAAAGGACAGTATAATGTGCTTAATTGGTCTTTACGTGTAACCCTGAGTGTACTTATTCACTGTCTTGTACTGTGGAAGCCTGAGGAAGGAAAGTATTGCAGTGGGAGGAAAACTACCTCTTGTAGCAGCCTCAGGGAATATATTCCACTTGAAATGATCGACGAAAGAGGAATTTCAATAAGGATTAAATACTTTTGTAAGCTGTATGCAAAGTTAGGTCAAGACGGTTAACAAGAGTAATACCAGGACGATGCTACTTATCATTAATAGTTTGGATCATTGAAGTGACCTAGTCCAGTGGAGAGTCTAATCTTTGCTATGACAAGGTCAGCACTTGATTTAGAGAAGTGTCTTTGGTATCTAGAGAACGGAATCCGGGTTTAAGTTTAATTACATTACATTTATTCAGGCACCAGCCTATTTCCTGTCTATGAGGAAACAAGTTATGAAATGGCAGCACTCTTTATAAGTTGCTTAAACCGCATAATACATTGGTCCTTCCAAGGCAACTCTTTCTATTTACTCTTTATAGATGACAATAGGCTCATTATCTGTGTGATACATTGAATATGGTTTGGTGCTTTGTCACACTTCAACAAGCTGTTTATACGTTGAAATTGGTAGAGAAAGTAAACTCTGCGCTGGTTACAAAATGACCAACACTTATTTAAAGCTTCGAGTTTTTAGAATCGGTCAGTGGTTGGCACAACTTATTTTTTTCAGTTACTCTTAAAGAAGGTCACAGATGGCTTTAATGAAGATGACATAACTACTAGTACACAATTATTCAGTACCAAATGAGAAAAGTGGCTGTTTCTGCTGATAACAGCCAAAAATCTATCACTTCCAAACTCATTTTATGCAGTTCCTTTACTTCAAATTTTGTACGTAAAGCATGCCGAATGAACTCCCTTCCCTTTCTTCCTGTAACCTTAAAGATTCTACATGTACATAGTACCCACATCCCCATCGTTCTCAGTTTGATTCCTATAACTTCCAATGATGCTAACGCAGTCGTCTTACTTCAAAGACCCTTTCCAAATAAAGAACAAAATTTCCATCTTTCATGCGGTAATAACGGTCTCAGATTTTAAAAAGATTCTTCATAACACTGATCCCGTTACCTGATGCTAATTTTTTACATTATATTATGTGGGAGTAACATCTTTATCGTATCACAACGCCCTCGTGAAAGACACTTGTTTCCCTTGAAATGTAATCCCTTCCCTTAACAGACTACTTTATGCGATTTGTCTAGCTTTTCAAGTACCTTCACAGGCGTGAGTTTAAGCCTTTTAGCAATCTTCAGCTTGCTTTATGAATAGAAAAGTTAATTAACTGTCCAGGCCCCTAATCGTAAAGGCTTTTGTATTATAGTGTGCAGTCCTGAATCTTTTTTCTCTTCACCCTTACAAAAACAGAGTTTACAATGAAATAACTGTTCTGTAATAAAATGAAGAGGTTAGATGGCGCCAGTCAAGGACTGCCGTGGTTTATTGTGGGATTCCAATGATCTGTAGATATGTTTTGTAGAGCAGATTTGTCCAAAAATAGACTTTAAGTTGCCGAATCAGCTGAAAGAAAAATGTGTATGGTTCCAATCTGCGTTTTATGAGAAGAGTTGGGCTATGTTCCTTCAGCTGAATGGTAAATGAAATTTTCGTAGAAAGACGTTAGTGGCAAAGAAATTGCAGGAGTCTTCTCCATGGTGTTTACCTGTGGTTACAAATTAACGACTGATAACCTACCCAGTGAGTTAAACCACTGACTCACTTTAACGCCCTTCAGCAAAGTTCTTGTTTTATCATCTCTGTCAATGATATGTAGATAACATATTAGTTTATCTATACAGTGATTGTAAGCTTTCCTAGAATAAAAAATTTTCTTCTTGTTGCCTTTTTTCTGGGGTGTTTCAGGGCTTCACATTGGTCCTAGCGTTTTTCCATCTTCAATAATGTTCCGTCAAGAACTAGCAATTGAATTTGTTGCGCAAAAATAGGTGCTTCTAGCTTGTATCATAGAGAATTCAAGGTTGTTCCTTTATCTCCTTCAAGAATTTTTGTAGGTTAAGTGTTTCATTATTGAATATCGTCAAAAATATCTATGCAATAAATAGATATCTATAAACCCCATCTAAAAATTCTAAATATGACCCATCTTTGACGCTCTGCAAATCACCATGCCAACAGGTTTTTTCTTTGTATACGTCTGAGTTCGTTTCAAATTCGATGTACAGTACAGTATTTACGTCATCCCCACAGCACCAGTGCAGTACATAAAGCTAACTCAAGGTTGTAAGTGAGTCTCCAGGTATTGTAATCATTCTAGTTTAAGGTAGCACCAGGAAGATAGCATCTCATTGAAAAAGGAGCTCCATGACTTGGTAACTACTTGTGTTCGTTATAGTGATTAAATTAATGAATTAATGGCATATTCTTTTCACATGCCTCCATCGAGCATCCGCTCCACTTGCACCCAGAATAACAAAAGCAAAAGCAGATGAACCTTTTATTAAAACTTTAAATAGGAAGATGGATAATGTATTCATTAAAACTACAAGTCACTAGTCTGACGTGAAGACATAATTAATCATCAATCACTATTCATAATATAGAAGCAGTTGATTAATATAAATTTTGCTAGAATTAACCTGAAATATCTACGCTTTTGCATCTCAAACTTCAACTTAACAAGACAATCAACGACGATGAGGGGATGCAGCCGACATTAAAAATTGTGATAACACAATTCTTGTTTCATCTTTTGTTAATATGATTCTTAGTTTATTTCAATGGTTACACCTTGATGTAACGTAGTTTTTATATATCCTACGAGTTTAGTAGAAGTTTGAGTTATTTTAAATTATTCAAGAAAATTTCAAGCCAAAGAAAAATTAAAGAAAGATTGCTAAAGGATACCAAAATCTTTAAAACGTTATTTGCAACACAACGTTAAATGGGTAATAAACGATCCTCTTTTACCAAAAACGTAGTAACTACCCGTGCTTTGCATTTGGTTCATTAGTATCTACATATTTTTACACTACCAATTGATTGATTGAATGTTTGATTGATTGATTGATAGATTGATTGATTGATGTTAATGATTTATGGTCCCATCATAGACAGTTTGAATATATCCAATGGTTCTCTTTCGATATCTGATATTTTTGCACTTGTGTTCCAAAAGTATCCCGACGTTTACTCTCAATTACAAGCATCAGTCCGTAAACTGATGGCAAGGTATTCCATCTTGATTTATTTTGAGGTGCGGCAAACGTACCGTTGTAGATAAAAACGTATTACCGGCGATTGTGAGTTGTGTAGCAAATGGATCACCTTTTTATATTGTTGGTACTCTTACAAGAAGTAGTGTGATGGATTTCACAATGACGTATTTGTTGAATGCCCTGTATTCTGTACACGCTGATACAGTATCGGACAAAAGCCCAAAACGCATTTAGTTGTTCCATATGGCAATAGTTTTAAATTTTTGCAAGGGGATTTCCATTCTTATCTTTCAATAGTTATCTTTCAGTCGCTTTGCTGGGGCAGTCGATAAATTTTAAATCAAGCTTCTGGTGTGTCTTATTTGTGGACATCCTATGCTACTTGGAGTCCTTCTTTTACATTAAAAGTGAAATATGTAAATAATATCTTAAGATTCTCGAGACTGAACATTGCAGATGTCAGATCCTGCAAAGAAAACCGCTGTTAATATGAGGTTATTGGGTCCAAAACAACCGTTTGGCACCTTTTTCTTTGCTCTCCTTTTCCCCTCTTTGGTATCTGCACACTGTACACTTTTCAACTACTCAAGATTATTTTACTTAGTCCGGAGGGGGCACATAGAAACCAGGCGCTTTATTTTTGCAAATATACATTACAGAGTGAGAGTGACCATCAATTACACCGAAATGCCTAGC
>JAAAKL020014098.1:0-12123 GCA_010016065.2 Carybdea cf. marsupialis auct. non (Linnaeus, 1758) | reverse complement strand
CCGTAGGCACAACATTTTTTAAAAAAGATCCTTCACTCAATACAGGGCCAGTTGCCACTTCAAGGTATTCAATTACTTTGAAAGAAATAGAAATAAATTAAACAGAAAAATAGGTGTAATTACAGACCAAAAAATCAAAAATTAACAAGAAGATGGCAAATGACATTAGATTAAAATTGTCATGATCTTACTACTTTTCTTATCCTTCCGTTCGAACGTTAATGACATTAATCGAGAAGGTGGAGAGTACGTCTTATGTCTGTTGATCATCTCAATCACATGTCGTTTGGTTGGGATCACTACTGGATAAACTGCTAACGACGATAAAATGACCACCTCAACCTTCGATCGACCAGCATAACAAAACAGTCAATGAGTGAATATGTCGACTTTATGTACACCAAGTTAAGGAAAACACCCCTTTGTAAACAAAAATAGTATAATTAATATTTTCGACATGCAACGTTGTTTAAATTCAAAATTGGTACACATCAGCGATAATGGCTTGATGACTGCACGATCGTGCGACAACCTGGGCTCCAATAGATCATTGTTTAGCCTAATAAGATCATTGTTTAGTCAAATAACGACATCGGAAACTTTATGTAGTTAACCCAAAATATACAACAGGGATGTTTCTTGAACAGACCTCAATATGCCTATAAATATCTATAATGTTCTGGATAACATCTACATCATCATATGCACTAGAGTTGTTCGAGCACTTTCTAACCTATCTTTTCACAACATCATTTTTACTCCTCCACAGAAATTTTAAAAGCACGACAAAACGTACCTTTAATTCTGTAGTTTACTGTTGTTTCCTATAAATATAAGAAACATTCGATACAGTATGTTGAAGTTGAAATAATACGAATACACCCTATCTCAACTGACTTCCTCAAGATTGTCGTTAACCGACTGTCACGTAAACTTTGAAGTATGGCTTTTCAACAACACGATTCGGAAAACTACCTAAACATCAAATTGACTACAATCACTTTCACCAAAAGATTTTCAGACATCTTCTGCGTTGCAAGGCTGGGCTTTGAAAATGTGAGTACCTATGGAGATTTAACGAGTATCCCAAACTGCCCCAATGTGTGACGGGTGTACTTTGTCGCAATAGTAAGGGAAACTATCTGAACATTTCTGCTCCGAAAGTGAACTAATAGAATATTTTAAGCATGGCAAATTGGATTACTCGTCCACATTCCACCGCATTAGAACATGATGAGGAAAGGGCTGTGTCGGATCTAACCGATCATTAGCTGTCTAGTGTCAACCATAAATAATACCCATTGATACACTGGGATACAAAGCATACTGGTAGCGACATATCATTGAGCTGATGAGGTAAATTTGCTTCTGGGGGTAGAGAAATCATGTTTGCTGTGTATCTTGAGACAAAGTAGAAAGATAACTCATCAAGACAGTTTGAAAATCCGAACAAACACAGCCAACAACGATGGGTAATCACTGCAAAATGTGAAGCTACGCGGAGCTAAAAGCGTACTACGAGATTACACTAACCCTGTATTATTCAAAAAAATGTTTACATACACACTACACAGATTTTACATAGAAAATACTAGACACCGAGGGGTATTGGACCATCCACTTTTAACGCCGAAAAGGACGGGAAGAGGCCCGGTCCTCCATTTTTCTTAAACAATAGAGAATATCTTATCCTTGGCTACAAGTGTCTGAACTCGAAATTCGAAAATTGTCCCTTGACAAGATATTGTTTGTAAGTGTGACAGAGGATATTTCAGCGGATGTGTACTTCATTCATTCTTTGTCCATCCGTTCATTCAATAATTCATACATCAACTTTTTCATTCAATCATTCATTTACAGGATCGTTCACAGGCGCACTTGTTTGCGCACATGCCATTCGTCTCAGTCGTGTTTATAAAATATGGTAACATCGAGATATACAAGTATAATAAAAGCCAGTAACTGTCATCGAAGTACTTCTCACTCTAAATTTTCTAAACTTACTAAACACTCCCTTCCACGGCGCTAAACTTTCAAACACACTTCTCCGAAATTTACATTTTCAAAATACGTCCTCAAAGCATTGAGCTGGATCATGAAGTGGTGATACCGTAACCCTCTTTTCTATTAAAGGTTAGACGGATTCTGATGAGGGGGCAACCAAATCAAGTCACGGTAACGTAGTACGTAATTGGATCGTTATCTTAATACATAAAATCGTCAATATCCATACCATGTACGTCGGTGCAAAGGCAAAGGAAGGCAATAAATATTCATAGGTCCTGGCACTGCAGTTGTTCTTGCTGTCAAATGAGCGAGTGACTCTCTTAATATCTGAAAGAAATAAATCACCAATACAAGATTCAAACTGGCATTAACGTGTGATGTGACAAGCGACCGACGGAAACTTCTTGGCGTTTCGGAAAGCCTGAAAAAATCTTCTTTCTCACCAACGGGCATCAATACGTCTGAGTAATAGAGTAAGAAAGATCTCCCCCAAGATATAATTTATCCTAGTTATGGTAGAAGGAAAGAGACGCTGTTGAGAATGGACAGGATGCTATTATGATATGACAAATATTTAAAGTATGCAGTGCATTGAGAACCGTCCGAAGGAGATAGGGTGCTCGTGGAAATCCATCGGAGTTACAGAGCTTCCGTTGAGTGCATTAGAATGCATTCGCACCGCAAGCATAATTGATCGTTGTATCTAACATAGCTCTAAAAATGGCCTTTGTTGCTCAATTGTCTTTACACTTCATAAAAAAACCCCAACAAGTTGACTATTTGTACAGTTGTGATATCGAAAATGTCTACATTTTCATCGTACTTTCTTCGATTGGAAATTTCCTAACAACTTAAATGGCAACGAAGAGGTTCCGTTGCAATGGAACCAAAGACCATCGAATTATTCTTACACAAAAACATGAGATGCATGTAATTTTGAGAGCTGTACAGACTCGCGAATCTGCCCACTGCGCTCTTATAGCCCATCAGCAAATCATTATTCTCGAAGTATTGATAGTTGGCCCGAATGTAATAGTTATCACACTAAATAGAGTTTGGACTGCACACTGCTCACTAACTGATGGTCATTTAATTGAAGAGCCAGTTATAAAGGATTACAATGTGGCATATCACCCATCTCATCGCAATTAATCAACTTCGGCAGGTGGTGATACTCACGAATATCAAAATCTAATTTGAGATGCCTAAGAAACTGCTTCAGAAGGAAATTAATGCAAGAGCGCATCAAATGCCGATGTAACATCAATAACAAATATAAACATAAACATATGAATAATCACCAAACACTCGTATTCCTGATGGAAGGTTCTCGTTGATTCTTGGTATCATTTCGGCATTAGGCACCATGTAAAGGGAAAAGGGGCATAAACAAATAAGTGAATACAGATATAGGACATTAATAGCTAACTGTTCTCTTACACAAAACGGAAGAGAGTTTACTGTGACATTCAAGCCGAATAAGCAAATACATATATATACGTATATAGGTATACATGAAGAAGGTTCTTAACTGAAAGCTACGTATCTAGCTGGTAGCCATATTTAGTTTTTAGATTTTAATGTCGTTTTAACGCAGTTTATAGTCTATGTTTATATACATACATATATAATATGTAATATAATACATAATATATATATATATATATTTATATATAAGTAGTAGAAGAGGGCAACTAAAGAAAAGTTTCTGGAAATTCGCTACCCGCTAAATTCAGTAAATCAGTCACTCACTCAGTCACTCACTCAGTCACTCAGTAAGTCAGTCACTCAGTCAGTCACTCAGTAAGTCAGTCAGTCAGTCAGTCACTCACTCAGTCACTCAGTCACTCAGTAAGTCAGTCAGTCAGTCACTCACTCACTCACTCAGTCACTCAGTAAGTCAGTCAGTCACTCACTCACTCAGTCAGTCACTCACTCACTCAGTAAGTCAGTCAGTCAGTCAGTTAGTCAGTAAGTCAGTCAGTCACTCAGTATGTCAGTTCGTTAGTTACAGAAATGCGCCGTAGATAAGACATTTTATCTGACTTGAGTCAGGAACGGTCACGATTATGTAAATCGATCTCCCAAATCCGTGGGCAATACCTTCTTGCAGCCTTTTCGTAGCAATTTTGGCCAAACACTGGCTTCTGCCTGCTTTGAAATAAACGCAGAAACGTGATATTACTGTCCATTCCCACGCATAATTCATCACTCAATGCGCATGTGAAACTTCAGATCTACTTGTATAGAGACATTTCTCTGTTCATAGCATTTCCAAATGCAAGTTAGAAATCAAATTGTATTTCGAAATTTTGAAATCCTTTAAATGAAGTTAAACAAAGAAGGTGATCTACATAGTAACTGCCAATATAAAAAAATAGTGACAACATCGAAAAATTGGTTTTCCATGTTAAGTTAGCAGAAAGCAAAACGATTTGCATAAAAATATCATTCACAGCAATTGATATTAGCAATTCCGGGCCCTGCAGCACCAGCATTTGTAGTATAAGCATTTACAATGTAAAATATGCAATACCAGCAGATTCAAAATCATCAATATCAACAGTAATGTTTGCAACACCAACAATAGTAACAGTGGCAATTGCAAGACCAGCATCTGCTATCTAAGCCTTAGCAACAGCCTATACAATACCAGCATCACAATATCTGCACTTACAATATTAGCATTTGCAATACCAGCAATAGCAACATTGGTGTTTGCAACAATAGCATGTACAATATTAGTACAAGAAACTTCAACGTTTGTGAATATTGTAATATACGTATTGACATCTGGACTACAATTTTTCATTTGGTGTTGGGAATGCTACCAGTGGTTTATGCAACACCAACATCAGAAATATTGGCATCTGCAACAACAGAATCTGTAATATAAGCATCTGTAGCGTCAGCATCTGCACTGCAATGGTAACATTAGCATGTCTGGCAATAGCATTCACAACATCTGCAAAATGAGCGCTAGCACCATTAGTTACACCACTCAGCATTTTCCACATTAGCTCTTGCAACACTAGTCAACACTAACAGTAACAGTATTGACATTAGCAATATCGTGTAATGAACTTATCTTGAGAGACACTACTTGTCGAGTAGCCGAGACGCCTTTGTCTGTTCTTGCAGCACGCTGAAATGACATCTGTTCAGAAAAGATAGTATTAAACAATTAAACTAGATCTTGGTCTAGCAAATATTAATGCCCACACTAGGTCAAAGCAAATTTGCATCCTACAGAAACACAAGGCGATAAAAATTAGGTGTTTGTGTGGTTTTGTAGTACTCCAAGTCTGGCTTTAAAATATGAAATACTAAACTCCTGTAACTTAAAAACCATGAAGAATAATAGCAGCATTATATTCAAATACTAGCACATTACATTCAATCTTTATTATATTATCAATTTATAGAAGGGTATATTTCTTTAAAAAGTGTTTCAAAGAGACTACTGCCAACTTTACTGTACTGTACTGTTGACCATAGCCCTTGGGTGGGATGTAGGCACACCTGTCATGTGCTCTCCTTCTTGCACCATCTATACTACTGTTCCATTCAATCATATTATCCATCCACTCTATTATATGTCACCTGCATCTGTTTCTCTCCCTCATCTCTCCCTCGACAGTTATCAGTACAAGGCTATCTCCCTTTCTCTTGCAGTGGCAGTACTTCTTCAGTTTCCGTTTCTAAACCTGTTCCAGCATGCTCTTCACCTGTGTCATCTCAACTTTCCTTCTCACCCACTCGCTTGTTCTTCTTTCCCTCCAACTGATGTGTAGCACCCTTCTCCATAACCACATCTCAACACTTCAATCATTGTCTCCTCTTTCATTCTCAGTGTCAAGCTTTCATATCCATAGAGCGCTATGCTCCACACGAGGGATTTACAGGAACTTTACCCTCTAAGTCCAAGTTTGAGTTGTGCGACTTCTATATGTTAGCCAGGCTTGAAGTGCTACTTCTTGCCTGTCCTAGTTTGATGTTGATTTCTGTGGTGCTGTCCCCTTCAGTAGAGATGTACGAGCCAAGGAACTTGAATCTCTTCACACTATCTATGGTGTCATCCTGAATCTTACCAGTTCCCTTTCTATGTACTGTCATGGCTGATGTCTTGTTAATTTGGGGCCCCACTTCAGGACTGGCACAGTTGTGTCATCTGTGTAATGCACATCCCACACTGCTCTTCCTCCTACAACTTATCCTGAATGCTCTGGAAGGCTTCCTTTCACGTCCTGCATGATCCATTCACCTGTTGCATTGAAGAGTACAGGTGAGGTCAGACACCTTTGTCTTACACCCTTCTCAAAATGCTAAGGTTTTGTTTGACCCTCATCGAGTCTGGTTCCTTTAGCCTTATGGTGCAGTTTCCTGACAAACTAAGTCAAATGTTGTGGAATTCCAAATTCTGAGAGGGCTCTCCACAGCTTATCATGGTACAGAGAGTCCAAAGCCTTTGCGTAGTCAATGAATAGCATCCACAAGTCCTCTGTATCTTGCTTCTTTTTGTACTTTCTGGATTGTGTTCCTCACTGTGAGAATTTGATTGTTTATTTCTTTGCTCGGTGTGAAGCAAAACTGTTCCTCAGCTACCTGTGACCTTACAAAGTACTGGAGCCTTTTTCTGACTATTTCCGATATTACCTTGGACACATTGCTGATAAGGCTGATTGTCTTGTATTCTTGACAGTCTTCCATTTCAGGTGCTTTTGGTAGGAGTTCAAAAACTGTTCATTCTTCAGGACATATGCCTGTTGACCATATGGAGTAGATGATGATCTTCATATCTTTTATTGTGGCCGTTACACCCGCTTTAAATGCTTCTGCTAGTATGTTGTCTATACCAACAGCTTTTTCACTCTTCAAATTCTTTATAGCAGTTTCAGTCTCACTTTCCAGCACTTCCACTACTTCCACACCCTTATCTGTGCTTTGGACCTCATACATAGGTCTCCCATGGACTTGGGAACAGTAGTCCTTCTATCTTCTGCTGATGTCATCACTGCCATACAACATTCCTCCATCTTAGTTTTTGATTCTGATCCCTGGTTGAGTTGGCTGCTAGTAGTTGAGTAGTGAACTTTCTTGGTTCTATAGATAGTCTTTGAATCACCCCTTATATCTGTCTGATTCAGTACACTGACTTCCCTCTTCTTTTTCACAGGCCCTGATAGACATTTTCAACCATGTTCTACCTTTGATCTCAGCCCAAACCATTTGGTGGTCTGAATCACAGTCGGCACTTACCAGTGTTCGGGAGTCTTTCATGTCTGCTAGGTCCCTTCTTCTTACTATGATGTAATCTATCATGTTCTTGTAAAGACCTTCTGGTAAAATCTATGTGTAGAGTTCTTTCAGCCTGTGACAGAAACAGGCATTGACTGCTATCTGTTGTCATCCTTCCAGTCCAGCAAGAGTTGTCCATTGTCATTCTGTTACCCAAGGCCATAACACCCACAAGCTGAGTGCCTTGTGTTGGCTCCAGTCTAGGTGTTTCATTCTCCCATTATTACCTGTCTCTCTCATTGGTAAGGTGCCAATGACCTCTTGCAAAGGTTGCATGTACAACTTCTAATGTTTCTTCATCACTAGCTAGGGTTGGCATGTATACCATTTATAGATTTAAGGCATCTACTTTGATTGTTACAATTTGGTCATCAACAAGTCGGGCTTCTTTTATAGCTTAAGAGACAATGAACCCAACACCCCTGATGTATCTTGCCATCTTCACTAAATGTTACTAATGGATAAGCTCATGGACTTTAGTCCAACAGGGCCATGGATCAAGGGCAATGTTCCAGTAACAAGTCCTGTGTAGATGGACACCACCATTGCCCCTGTAAAGATGAGTGCACAGCATTGAAACCACATCATCATCATCATCATCATCATCATCATCATCATCATCATCATCATCATCATTCTCTTTTTAATTCTAAGCATTGCTTCCTTGTCAGACCCTGTGGAAAGACTGGGCAAGTAAGCTCTAGGTTATCTAATATATGCTGAAACTCCTGGATAGAATGTATTATAATTGTAACTAGTGTCTGTTAATAAATACACAACCTTTAAAACTTCTAACAAAGAGTTCAAAGAATAAGTGTAAGTCAGATTAGATGAAAGTAATTCTGGCACTATCAGTTACAAACATTTACACCAGACAGCCTCAGTGAGAGAGAAGTCATTACCATCCGAAATTTGCCCACCCAGGGCCAGCAGTGGTGGGAGTGGTTGCGGTAATCAGGGCCTCTATTTGCTATGTCTTAAGCCATGCCTTCAACAGTGTGAGCGGCTATACCGGAACGGAGGGTTCTGGGGGTTCCAAGAAGAACAAACGCTTATCAAAACCCTATGTGAAACATTTGTTCTACCCAGTTTACTAGGAGTTTTACTAGTAGTTAGGTACCAGACTACCTACCTTGCCCATATCATCTTTAACTTCATCCCGTATTGCACCTGCCTTGTGAAATGCATTGACCAAATCATGTTCAATGGTTTTCACTCCTGGATTCCTGGAAGGTGATCAAAATGATTAAAAATATAGCTAATCTACTTCTAAAAGCTACCATGTAAGATTCTACAAAGTATATATTAACTATCAATAGTGCATATACACTACATGCCTATACAATTACAAATGACACCTGAAGATCATTGGTATACTAGCAGTTACTTTAATCCATGAACCTGCAACTACGGACCCCATCAGCAATCTCATTTTCATGATGCAAAATGCGAGTGTTGTGCTGATTGATAGTACTTTTAAAATCAGGCATGGATGAATGATTTCCTTTGACTATGCTACTCGGACTTAAAGGTGACACTGAAGTGCTTACCTACTAACTTAAGAATTTAGAGAGATTATTGGTACTGCAAAACTAGAAAATAGTTAGTAGAAACAGCATATTTATATTTTATTTTCAACAGGGCCCTTATTGATAACAGCATTCTGTTGCTGACAAGGTTACCCTGTATAAAGAAATAATATTATTATCAAAGCAACTGTAAAAGTTTTTTTCCAAAAATGGGAAGGATTGTGGTCACCAAATAACCAAGCCCATTAACGGTTGGCCACAGCTTACTTCCACTTCTAGAAATCTTGTGAATTTACAAACTGAACTGTACTGGTCACATGAACTTAAAAATAAAAAATTTGCAAGAGGTGAAGGTCATCATAACAAATGGAGTGATCACAACAAAGATATTGGGAGTTTAATACACAGCCAAAAATTTCCACTCTTAATTACTCTTCAATACTTTCATTGTCTTTGGATCAATACTCAGGCACAGCTGAAGATAACAATAAAAGAAAAAAATTTGGTTGCTGGTGACGGTGAGAATTCAGCATCTACATACTTAACTGTTGCACTATCAGGTCTCCTACCCTAAATTTACCAATTTTTTATGAATTTATGACATTTTCCTTAAATTGTAGGACATTTTAGGCCAATTTTCAGTGACTATTATGACATTTTATTGCACAATTTGTTATTCATTGGTCATTTGAAATATTATCCTGGCAAATATGATAAAATCATGTCATATTGTAGGCATGCACACCGGGGCAATACCTCTGGCAAAATCACTTCCAGAAAGCAAATGGGCACCCAAAACAAAAGGGTCCTAAATTCTCTAAAACTTGAACATTGTGGAATAAATAACAATAAATATCTTTATAAAGCAACCACTTACCTAATGAATTGCTTGTATTGATGAGGTTTTTATGTAACAAATCACCCTCAATATTAACATCAAATATGTCACCTTTATCTTTAAAACTGTTGCCGTTGAGGCATCAATTGTTTGCAAAAGGGCTAGTGAAATAATCAAGCCATAACTTATGACAAAGATTTTTCATGCATAACATAACATTTTATGACACTTGACCATTTCTTACATGACAAAATTTCAAAAATTCAATTTATTATGATGTTTTATGATTTTATTACAATGTGGGAAGCCTACACTATGTAGTGTGGTGGTTAAGTTGCTGCTTTTGGTGTGGAAGATCCTGGGTTAGATCACCACCAGAGCTGCATGCATCTCATGTTTATTAAGTTTTATACTATGTATTTCATGATTGCTACTGTGTCTGCCTGAGTACTTATATAACATATTAGCTATAATATATATATATATATATATACATATATATATTTATATAATATACAGTAGTTTTCTGAGAAATGAGTGAAAATCAAATTTAGAGATTTATCACCAGAAGATGCAGTAATCCATCTTGATGTTTTGATGACCTTTGCAAAATGAAAAACTATTGTAACTTTATCATCATTCCTATTTTTATCAGTAATCACTGTTTGGCAAAAGAAACTGACAACCATCACTGAAAATATTTTATTCTCAGGCCATGACCCGTGGCTGATTCTTCTTTCCAGCCCTGAAATATGTGATGAAAAGTAATAGATATAGGCCTACTGATATCCTACTTACAAGCAACTCCGGTTATATGTGTGCTGGATAAATATTCTAACATAGCTGGTAAGATTATGATAACAGTTTCTTACTTTTGCATCCCAAAATATCCAGACCCAGAATAACCCAGAAGAACGGCCACTTTCCGCTTCCTGCACTTTTCCGGGTCAAACTCGACCTGAATGGTTGGAATTAAAGCACAAATTGCCTATGTTAGTAATAGCTCAAGAGTATACACTGGAACAAATTTTTAGTTGCAAAGGAAACACCTGAGAGAGATATTGACACATTACATGCATATATGCATTAGAGTTGCCAATGAATGATTGACTACTCATCTACTAGTCAGCTACAATTTTGATAGTTGATCCTGTAATGGTCTCTACTACTCAACAACTGTCAACTAATTGACAAGAACATTGATTGATTTATATCTGCTAGTCAGGATAATGGAGTAAACACTGTGTAAGAATAGGTGGGGAAGTGCTGGACTAAAAACTATACAAAATGAGGTAAGTGAGGATGGGGATAAGTTAGGTGATCATAAAACTTTGGTAATGGAGTATTTCAGTACCTGAAAGTAGAAATCTGATCCAACTTTATCAGCAAGAAGTTAGAGTAGGGGAGAGATGATTGTTAAACTTACCTAATTTCAGAGGTTGATGATTGCTGGGATGAATATTACTTTCTACAAATTTAGTAGTTATGAGCTCATTCAAGTACTTTTTACATTTTCATGAGATAAAAGTTAACATGTTCAATTTGAACAACTTGTTTTCAGTTTATACAGGGGCCTTTAAGAGACCAAAAAGAATAAACATCTGATATGTTTCTATTGTTTATAATTTATTCTTTGTACTTGGGTAAAAGCCATACCTTGCTTGGACCACAGCAAGGGTCTCTTATTTCCCTCTCCATATATATTTCCTGTCTACATGACAGAAGCAGAGGTATCTGTTTTGCCTCAGGTAGTAACAGACTGGGCAGTGCAGAGTCTATCATACAGTGAAACTGTGTCTAGTTGGTCTTAATGCCTGCTTTTTGTTGATGCATAAGTTACATTCTCAACTACCTCCATAGTACGATGTAATGCATTTAATACCACTCCAACTTTTGCATAACATTATGCTTTTTAAGTCCTAGGTATGATTTGATACCTTGTTTCAAAACCAAAGACCATATATGCTCTGCGGTGTAACTGACACTGTCACTTCACATGCATTATGATAGTCCTAAATGAACATGCAGCATCATAATGGAACTTCCATAAAAAACTAATGGAGCCACCCTTCTACCACGCTGAATCAAACATTTTAGATGCTACGCTACGGCAATTAACATGCTAAGTGACGCAATTAAAATTTCAAGATGCCCTTCAACCATCCCCTTGATACTTTTCCTGGCAATGCAAGGGCCCCTTCACTTATTACTTTTAAAAAGAGTATTTGAGGTTGTCACAGCTACACTAGGCTATAGTCTTGAGTGGATGAAACCTTTGCAGAGGTTACAACTCACAATTGCATGATATATACGTAGGTCCGTAGCAGGTGCAAGCCCGGGAGCCCTAAATAATATATATGTCCTAGTCCTTGAAGGTAAACTATCCTTTCTCCCCAAACCTGAGGAGAGGGGGATATCGTAAATTGAAAAACCAAAGAGAGGCTGTGGGAA
>JAAAKL020014097.1:0-12123 GCA_010016065.2 Carybdea cf. marsupialis auct. non (Linnaeus, 1758) | reverse complement strand
TGTAGATGTGAGGTAGTGTAGATATAAAGTATTGTAGATATGAAGTAGTGTAGATATGAAGTAGTATAGATATGAAGTAGTATAGATATGAAGTAGTATAGATATGAAGTAGTATAGAAATGAAGTAGTATAGATATGATGTGGTATACATATGAAGTGGTATAGATATGATGTGGTATACATATGAAGTGGTATACATATGAAGTCCTACAAACTGTTTTGATTCTTTGTTTTATCCTTTAGGAGGAGCAAAACGATTTAGAATTCCATATCCACAGTATCCTTTGAGTAAGTAACCAAATAAAAATAATAATGTAAACAAATAATCTAATGTTTGAAATAGAGTAATGTTGTAACAGTGCTTTACCCACTGCTCTCTAAAAAACCTGGATCTACGTAACACTGAGGACATTTCCGCGATATTTGAACTTTTGGCGCCTATTATTCGTAACCACGCTGTTTGTAAGCAAGGGGAAGCTCGATCCAGTCCTTTTTGGAGATCATTGGCTTTACCCTAGCAGGAGACTCAAGCTGGGAAAGGGACGACATCATCATTGGAGATGCTCAAGGAGATAATAAATCTTTGATTATCATGTAATTTTTAATGATGAAAGTCATACACTGATTTCTATTACGATACTGTTGCTACCGGAGTTTGTCTCAGGGCAGCATTATAGAACCAGAGAAATGATAGAGCGGTGCGTCTGTGCGGAGTCTTGTATTTGGGAAACGGATAGTTGCGATGACAAATTTGCAATCAAATTTGTTATGGAAATTTACCAGAACGTGTTCAGAGTCCCAGAGAGCTGAAACTGTCCTCAGGGGCTGGAATTGAACGCCAAACTATTTGGTAGGAACTTAACAAAATAAAACTGTTCCATAACTTTGTCCGTAACAGAGCACATAAATTTTAGTTACCAGTTCTTCATAAAGAAGATTGTTGGCAATGGTTATTGCAATCATGTGCCATATTCTTGTGTCTATATGACAGGAAAGCTAATAATTTTGTATCATTTACACGGCTATTTTAGGAATACCCACCTAAAGTTACACTCGGCTTACAGTAACCCTTTTCCTATAAACATTTATTGTGACAGTTACTGTAAGTGTAACCTGAGTCGACTGAAAATTTATTGCAAAATTTAAAACCGATGTATGAAGACAAGATATTCTCTAATAAAACTGAAGAAAATAAATGCATATACACACATCCGTGTCTATGACGCACTACTGCCTCAATTCGCTAAGTCATGGTCTTGAAAGGAGAAACTTTTTTATAACCTCTTTCTTGTAGATAACGCAAAAAGATATCAGATTCCTTACTTCCCTGCTGACATGAGTAAGTATACCTTTTGGCCATGGTTCTTTGAACTTATTATTTTTTGGAACCTGTTCTGATTCATCAGCTATTATGATAGTCTTTGTTTGCACAGCCAATCAGAGGCTTAACGACCACGAGGTCATTACGCCTCTGAGTGGTTTCGCAAACAAAGACTGTTATAGAAGTTGATGGCCCGGAAGATATTCTGTTTGGAAAAAATGTATTAACTACATAACTTATTGTGGTGGCTTCACTAAGTGCCTACTTCAAGTTTTCACTTGGGAAGTCATGGAATCTCCAGGAAGAGTCTATTAAGATTGCTTGCTTCACTTGAGTTAACTGGGCTGTCACTGGAATCATCTGAGACTATCATCTATGTGTCAAATGGGTACAGCTGTAATGACGCAATATCCAAACTGTAGATATGCCAAATTCCTCTCTCTCGGTAGTAAGGGACCGTAGCTTTGTGGAAAGCGTCGACGTTGTGCAGCTTCGGAGACCTTGGATTCTATTCCCCGTGATCCCACGATTTTTCACCTTCGAGATTTTATAACACCGATGTCTACCTTCAGTCATTACAAAATGATGACCCAATACAAAACATCCTCCTGCAAATATAAGACGCACAACTGGCTCTACAAACTCACACACTCTCTCTGTAGCCCACGACGCCATCAACTCATCTCACACTAAACTGGAGACGGTTTAGCTAGCAGAGACACACAAACTATTGGGCCTCATGTCTTTATCTCTAGCAGGAGCAGTGGCGGTTTAAGGAGGAGGCCGACAGGGCTATGGCCCAAGGCCCCGCACCTGTAGGAGGCCCCGCGCCTCAATGCTACGAAAAATTATCTAACTGCCCATATTAATCTCATGGAAGTAAGTGAAAACTCGAAACTGTATCCACTGGAAGGAATAAAATGCTCCGGAACTTCCGCTGTATGATCATGTAGACCTGAACGTCCTTGCAACGTATGACGTTATAGGGCCCCGCACCCTTCAAAACCGCCACTGAAGGCCACCCATTAAGGTTTTTTCTGATGTTTATTACAATTGAGGTATGGTTTGAAATGTTTCCGTAAACCCGCGATTCTCAAGATTCCAGAGGATAGTTATTTTAACTTGCACAGCACTTTTACAACTGCAGAAACAGTTCTTCCGGTCCTAGGTTTTCTGGTCGTTGCCGCAAGATGGAAGGAAACAAACCAGTGGGATCTATCAAGTTATGGGTGCCCATCCTTCTGAGAAGTAGACGTCGCCAATCTTTTTACGCAGAGTAACTATCAGTTAAAGAACACTTGGCTGGGAACAGTGCTTAAGTCATCAAATGGCGGATACTTCGCTGTAAATTGACTTCTTGTGCGGTCCAAATAATGTAACGTGAAATCGTTTTGTAGCCAAACATCGGATCAGTTAAATAAACTTTGCGTCTACTTATTAGCGAGTAACGCTCTCTGGTTTTAATTTGATGATGTACTTTTGCCAGTGTTAAGAGAAACCGGAAAGGTCGGTCGCCGCCTAGAGAGTAAATGTGTCCTTTTGAATGTGAGGCGAACCCACGAACATCTGGAGCATTTTGATATTTTCAATACGTTTCAATCAACGAACATGCTTGTGTGACTTGTTGCGAACTTTTGTCTGTGTTTATTTGTGTCTAAAGGTTAAATACACGTACCTCATTAAAACCTAGCTGTTATGTTCGATTAATTTGCATGCCCACTAGGTTAGAGGGAGGAAAAAATGATATCATCCTATCACAAATGTTGGAAAAATTATTTCTGAGAGTCTTGAGTTTTTATGAGGTGCATTTGTCTCAATATAGCAAATAGAAAATGAATAAGTTTCCTTGTTTTGATCCCACAATTTTTTGCCCCACGCCGATTGATTACGTCAAATTGTTATTTTGACCGGTTTAGGATGGATTGGGTGAGATCTCCTTTTTCCTATTAAAACTATTCCGATAACAAGCAAGACGATGCAGTCCGACAGATCTTCCATAGAGTGAGTTTTATGACAAGCCTGTGATAAACGGTAAATGATATAAGTTGGAAATGATGTAGGATCTGAAGCATAAAATACTGGGGGTCATTACTCGTATAAATTGCAAAATTTGTAGAAAATACAACCGTAGCAACAGTGATACAAGAGGGGGAAATACGAGAAAATTGGGGAGACACTGATTAACTCTATGGAGAAGCCAGACAGCATCTGATTGTCCAATTTTAGCTTTGTATCCAAAATTTTTAATTACGTTGTTATGTTCTTCAGAATGTGCACCTGGTTACTGGTGTTTTTACGAAGATCTGTAAATTGATCTTTTTGGAACTTACAAGGCTTGACCATGGCTTTCTAATTATAAAAAACCAAAGCATGGTTTTACCCATACTAAAGATGTCACACATAGTGTGACGTGCAGTATGTTCTTTTAGATAAAATTTATTGTAACCATAAGTTCATTCACTTTTAATAAGTATAATTATTTTCTTCGTTGCTTTTATAGAAGAGGAAAGAGGGAGGGAAAATAAAGTTCGGAAGCATCATCAAAAGCCAAGAGAGAAACGTAAGTTGCCATTGTTATCAGCCCCATGACTGTATCAACATCAAGTCGTAGTTTCTGTTACTGTTTGGTAGAGGCATTCCTGGATTTACGTACCGAAATATGTGAAAAACCAGAAAAGAATTGTTAGGGTTTAGGTAAGCCAAGAGATGTGGCAGAGGGTACAACAATTCAAAGCATTGAAATATGGTCAAAATATCTCAGAAATTTATAAAACGTTGATCAATTGGATATCTTAGGCAAAGTCAGTGACCAATTCACAACATCATGTGCAATTTTACCCGATGAATACTTAACTACGCCTGAAAAGATGTAAGATATTTTGGCGGTGTGACCCAAAGGGTAGGGTCACACGACCCGAAAGACTTGCACTAGCAACTTCCCTATCATTCCGCATGCATTCAATTTCATCGTTCTAGCTACCCAGCCTTTTTCTCTCAACTTTTGTAAGCGAATCATATTTGCCTGATTGTCCCTCGTTTATGTCGAAGATAGGACACGTCAAGTTTAGAATTGCCGTATGATATATAAGACATCAGGACTTCAGATGAGTTTAGGAGGAATTCAACGTCAATTCGATCGTCCACGGTGTGTTTTCATCATTTTGTACAACACATTATTTAAACAGATCATTTTCGGTATCCCCTTATGTCAATAAGAGATGCACTAAGAAATAGATGCCCTGCAAACATAAACAATTCCCAACTATCTTTGGCTACTGGGATAAAATTCGAAACAAATATGAAGCATCAGCAACCAGGAGTACTTAATTTTCAGAAGGTGGGGCTCTTATTCTGAAACATTTGATCTTGCTGATTTGCATCAATCTTGTGACATTGCCGCTACAGTTTTGGCCTTTTTAATTTTAAGAGACGATTGAGCAGGCAATTCATTTTGAGGCCAATTCTCGTCAGTTTATCTACATAGATAAAGAACCAAAGTACAATACGGACGTACAAGAAAGCATAACATGAAGTTAGGCATGCTAAAACATTTAAACACAGACTCCTTTTGCCTTCATAAGCTGGGTTGAAAACTTGAAATGTAAATAGATTGTAACACATGAAGATGAAACTTAGAACCTCCCCTATTTAACATTTCTTTACCAAAATGCTTCTTGATCATAATGAATTGCCTGTTCAATTGCCCCCTTTTAAGTGATTTTTTGAAAGGTAGTATGTAGTACTCTTTTGCTCAACCAATGTGATAAATTGTTTTAACGTAAGTTTGATTTTAGAAGATTCCATATATGGTCAATGCGTCTGGTTTGGGGTCATGATATAGGTTAACGACTGAAGGTTCTTGATGGGAGAGCTTAAATTATTTTCCGTAGGCATAGAAATAAAAGGAAGGATTAGGGCCTCGTTTAGCCTTAAGATAGATTATGAATGAGAGGTTATGGTGTGACAATGGTGGCTAATGGTTCAACCAATTCCCAGGAAGGGACTTAGTCATGCACTGGTTCCTAGAATAACCGTTTCACGATTAAACGTTCCTTGTTTTACCGGCCAATGAAGGAAAGGTCTATATTTCATAATCCATAACTCATTCAATTTTACAAATCACATCCTCTGCGAAAAAATCCGTTATTCAGTCAAGCAATTCCCGTTGTGGAAAGATCAAATTAAATTTCATTGCATAAAATTATGTAACGTATTCAAATAACTGTGATACATCCATTCACAAATTCAAGACGCAGGTAATTGTAACGCTGTATACTGAAGCATACTCAATATGACAAAATTGTTTGAGTTTCAGTGCGTTTCATACGCGTTTTCAATTTAAAACTCTTTGATGGCTGCTTGTTGTTCTTACGCTTACTAACACATACAATTTATTTTGTCTGTGGGAGTTGGCATCAGAAAAGTGCCGTTTAAACAGGAAAAAAATGACGAATGACAAATCTTTTCGTTACGTTGCAACCAAATATTGTTTAGTAACTTTCTTCTTCCTTGGTTCCGTTTGTTTTGCTCATGTATTCTCAAAGGCGCTGCTGCTTCAAAGCATAGAGCGACACTTTTCACTCAAATTTTTGATTGTCGGGAAACTTATTCTTGGAATTTCAACTAACCTGCCTTTAGGATTATCCATCCCCATTCCGTAGATTTATTGTCCCAAACGGGTGAAAAAACTAAACACTGTATATCATTTATCTGTCATTATGAATAGCTTTGTACAGCACTATACAAGATATTTCTTTACCTGAGAAATTGAGCTTTGACAACATAATCAATAATTGTCAGAAATTGAAAACATAGACTGTTGTTAGACTGGGGAGGAGCATTAGCATTGTATTCGTGCCGTTGGTTGGCACCAAAACTTTAATTTGGTAGACGTATCGTAACAATGATACAGGTAATGTGATGCAAATGTTCTTAACAGTTTTTCAAGTGTAAATTCACCTTCTGCGATAGACTTACGTCTTCGTTATATGCACGTGAAATTTTTTAATCTCGTTTCAGCAAACCACTGTTTACATCTGTGGGAATTTCTACGCGATCTACTGCGGAATGAGACGTATTCACCCAACTACATTGCATGGACACAGAAAGAGAAAGGAGAATTTCGATTAATCAAAACGGAGATTATCGCTGCTTTATGGGGACAGTCGAAGAATAGACGTCAAATGACGTACGAAAAAATGGCACGAGCTATGAGATACTATTATAAACTGAAAATTCTTGAGAAGGTACCGAACAAGAGACTGCATTTTAGATTTGGCAAGAAAATATTAAAGAAAGTTCTAAGCTAGCACCAACCACTCGCTTTAATTGTGAATTTTCCTGATCACATATAGTACTGGCATGGTCAATTTGAATTACTTTCACCAAGCAGTGCCTGCAAAATTACACAATTATTTCGCTGCGTACTTTTGCGCATTCGTTATACCTTTCCCGCTACCCTTACTGTGTTCTTTGATTCTCCGAGTCTCGGTCGCTGCAACATTTTTTGTTGTGTTTCAAGTTTCTTCTCTTGCGATCTGATTACTATATTCAACTGCTTGCACTACTATTTCGCACAGTATTCTTGTCGTCTGATACGGTTCCTTGGTTCCAGTAACTGAATATATATCCTCAAACGTAGTCTTACGTTGTATCGGGATTTTGTTTTGATTAACTTGGACCTCTTAATGCCACTTGGACTGCAATGTTGAATCTCATCATGAATGTACATTTGATCAAGGTCACACTATACATCTCATTGTTATGAGGTTGGAAGCTGTTTTGTTTCCATTACGACGAATTTCAGAGTTAGAAGCCACTCCCGCAAAACGATAGAATCACCTCCTGACCTTTTGGTCAGACCATTTCCATGTACTTGTCTGCCGAGGTTCTGCGTATCGACAGAAAGAGGTGATACCTTTCAGTTAAGCATGTCGTCGGGCTTCATCATCGAACAATAGAAGGAAATTAGGATGCCCTTGCATTTCCTACTTACAGGCTGTTTATTTGGTACATGTATCGGTGTTTTCTGTTCATTTCGTGTCGTTTTCTCATTTTACCGTTGCTTAGCGAGGCTCACTACCGTAGATGAGCATGGTGTTTAATTTCTAGCCTATCATGGAAATCAGGAGAACCCCTTATGATGCAAGAACCCTTGTCATCTATCCTTCTAATTTTTGAACTCGATATTTAAGTCTTTCTACTGTGGAATTGTTCTTATTGACCTACTTCCATAGCTTTGTGAACTAAACTATGATTCAGTTATTCTTTAGTGACAGTTTGTGTTCTGGACAGGCTCCTATACGAGACTCGGCCTCTGGTAGCTGAAGAGAGATCCTTCCGAGCTTCATAATTTGCGATAACTCCTTGCTCGAAAGATGGCGTGCTAGTGGTAACCGATAATGCTCTTCCCTGCGCCATACATTTTTCATGCCTGTAGATGTCGCTCGCAGGTGTCGTTCGGAAGGTTATTCTGGGTGGCAATTGCTCGTGAAGACTGCAACTTTTTCCATTCTTCCTGAACTATCTTCTCCTTGGTTTTCCTGCTTCGGCGCATAGGTGTACCTACCGAGGGATAGGGGGTTAGTCCCTCGAATAGATTTGACTTTTGATGTCTTAGTGTTTGCTGTTCAGTTTGTCGGTGAACATATGCCTGCTAAACCTTTCTGTTGTCGCGCCCAATATTTTCTGGTGATGACGCCACTGCGTCGTGTGGCTTTAACTGAATCTTTCTTAGGACTAGCATCATAAATATACAATTTTGGAACAGCGCAGATCCTGTCAAGTGATGTTCTATTTGTAATGCAAAGTGTCATAATATTTCAATATATAATATAACTGACAAAAAAGAAAGATCGATGGATTTTATGGTAACAATTTACTATATTGTTTCTCTATCTCTCATATGTGCTCTTACCCAGTTGTATCGTATTAGATGCTTTGGCGGTTTTACCAAGAAAAATAGCTCTAATTGTAATATATGCCCACTCTCCAATTATTACTAAACGTCTACATCAGAACGTTGATGACGAATTTGGAAGTAAAATGAAACACTAGTATTTGTTTTAAAAGACTTTATAATTTCGTTGAGTAAGGAATTTATTTTGCTAATCGTTTCGCCAGACACTGGTTACTGCAGTCGTCTGAAGTGAGAGTAGAACATTTTGCCAAACAAATTATGGGAAATCAGACACTGGTGACAGCAATCATCTGGATTTGTCGCTCTGGAAGCTACATTTGTCAAAACATAAAATATTTGCTTTCTGACTAAAAGATTTCAACACGAAAAGGTGTCACTCGTCTACGTGCTACTTTCAACAACCTTTTAACAGCATGTCGCTCTGTAAACTAGAGTAAATTTATGATAACACTGAAGAGAACATAACAAATTTCTCTTATCGTCACATCATCTATTAATCTAAGCTGAAATGAAGTTGCGGATCCGAACCCCCGTTCCCTATTTTTGAACGCTAATAACTTTCTCTGTAATACCTTCTCATCTGAAATGTGGTACCTTTTGACACTAAACAGATATTATTTGGATGATCACAAACCATCTTCTTGGGATATGGGTACTAACTTTTGGCATGTGCAAGTATTAATTCAAATCCCATAACAATTTGAGTCGTTTTGTGACTGATGGATGCTGAACGACAATTTCTAAAGAAGCGATTTTTTAAACTGGTGGAATAAGAAGATTTTGCGGTTAACTGCAGGTTTAAGGAATCGATAGTTTTCGTCAAGACTATCGGCAATCAAACCATATCTGTCAGAAATTTGTTTTGATTGCAGCAATTTAAAACTTTACTTTCATGATTCCATAACTTGCTGCCAATTCGTTAATTTTTCATTTATTATTTAATTTAAATCCATTTAATATAAGAACATAATTGTGCCAAATTTGCAGTGCTGTGATTTGATAAGGGTATAGGATAGTATTCGCCGCGGTGATTGAGCGAAGTTCAAATGGACCATGTGAGCTAGGGATAATCTTTCGCCGGTAATATATATATTGATTACTCCACGGACTTCGATAATCCACATCTCATGACGTCACTGTTAAAGGACTACCATTCGGTGCATCAATTTTGCTTCAAATAGTTGTACTGAGATATTTTCTTTAGCAGCTGATTTCAGATCCTCTCGTCACGACTCTGCAGTGCACATTTCTATGTCAGATACACTAGCAGGCGCTTTCTAACCAGCATGCAGCTCCGGACAAATGATGAAAAAAGATTGTTATAATATTGTTAACCACAGAACAGCAAAACAATTTTAGTGTACCGTTGTTTTTTGAAAAAATTTTCTACTTAAAAACAAATTTGTCTTCTACTCTTCTGAGTGCATATCGCAAGAATGGAATATGATGTGGAAAGAAACAAATTTTCACTCGAGTGTGTTTTCAAAAGAGCCCATCCGAATTTGTGCCACCCATAGGAACTATAGATTAAGAGATTCGGTTTGAAGGGTCAAAGCCATTCAAAGTGACGCTAATACATCATCAGGTTACATAAATACGAAAAGTTCTCGAGTCTTTGTAAATCACTGACACCTTGCAAGAACTAATCAAGGCCCTCGGAATGAAGCATAGCCAGGCTATTTCCACTTGTTCTGAGCCTCATTTTGGCCAGCTTAGAAACGAGGGAGGCTTATAAATAAAGGCACATTCGTTCAAAGATATATGTTTTGTTGATGGTCGTACATTTCAATGGTACATTTTCACAAGAAATCATTAAAGGCTTAAAAGCATCCTCTGCCCCTAAGCAAACTAATTAGAATGTAAAGGAAGATCATAACATCCATTTTATTGCCGATAACATAGCATTGTTCTTTCTACTTTGCATTTGAAAAGCAATTCACCTGACAAGAGAGATTGGTGAGCAAACAACATTGGCATTTGGCTCATGTAAATAAGACACTTCCATCTGACGTATAAAGGCTGGTAACCATGCGATTGCATTTTCCGCTGTAGCGGATGATGCTTATCAGCTTTTTCTCGCTTGGCATGCGCAGATCACGTTCAGAACCACAGACTGAGAAAATAAAGCTTATGAGTCTGCTGCGAAAAGTTCATTTGATTCACCTACAACGCGCTTACCAAAGGCGTACAGCCAATCACAATCGAGAGCGCAGACATGATCATGTCATCTTGTTGAAGTCGTGTACTCAACATGGCGAAGTCAATGCGACAGGGCTGTTCTCAAGTTTTTCCCCAGGAAATAGCAGAAGAGGAAAGTCCAAATAACTTCGGTATTTTTGAGAGTGAAATCAGATTAAATCAACAAGGAATGGCTAGTAACCAATTGTGGACGTCGTTTGAAAAGAATAGAGAAAGTTTCAACTTGAAACCATCAGCGGACTCTCTTCGTCATGAAGATCAAAGTCACTAGTTATTTTAGTACTATTTATGAAATATTTGTAAATGAAATGGAGAGTTATCCATGCCTATGGAACACTTCAACTAGGTCTCACCACGACCAAAATATGGGAAGTAGAGAGTGGGGAAAATTATCAGCAAACTTTGGTAAACTAGGTAAGAAACAAATTTATTAGTTGCTTTCGTGGGAAGACCGAAGTATGATATTTAATCACTTCAATAGGATTGACTGCCTCATTCCAGTTATTACCTGTCATGAAGCTGAACTCGCACTCTGAACTGACATTTTGAACTGCACATATCCATAGGAAGAAGACGAATTACTTGAAGGTGCTGTTTTAGCTATCAGTTAAGGTTTATGACGAACGCTTTATTGTAACATGACACAGTTTGCCAATAGCTGAATATCAGAAAAATGGAGGCAACCTTCCTGTCTCCCGGTTTGACGCCTTACATATACACCCTTGATTTGTTCTTTTGAAAAGAGTGTACTCTCGATATATGTAGGTGTTGGGTTTTAAAATCGACTTGAATTAAGCTTTCATAGGCAAATGAGAAAAGTGAACTATATTATCACCGGGTCACCATAGCTCAGTCTCCGGTGGTGATATTTTCACTCTTCTCCAGTATCTCTTCAAACGTGATATTTTCAAATACTCTCTTTTCTATAAATATTTCATTTTCCGTTTGTAGTGGACTTTCTGAAGACCCAATGGAAAAACATTAGGGACAACGTTAAAGCGGAACTTTAAAACTCTGGTGTTGCGGCATATACGCTACCCAAATGCAATTACTTGGCACAGCTACAGTACCTGAGTAAAGAAATTGCTAACCGAGAAACCGATAGTAACTTGCAGAAACTGGTCTCAACGCCGGCTACTGCAAGTTTTAGTATCTCGAGCTCGGGCTCTCCTGTTGTGGCGTTTGATACCCCACTCGCGGACGAAAGCTAGATGTCCTTCAAAGCACAGAAAAGAAAGACCAACGATACATTAGATCTGAGAATGCTGCAAAACCACGGCTTCAAAAATTATGCATGTAGACACAGGGAAGGAAAACGATGATGCAGACAGATGCTCTTTTATAGAAGTATGTGTCCAACCATCCGTTAACCTGAACCCAGCAAGAACAAACCCGATTAAATCAAAATGCAACAGCTTCTGTTTGAGTTGGCGTTTCACGAGTAGTGTAACATATGACTTGTCAGTGCGGATCCGGAATTTCTTAAAATTTGTCTGCTCCAGCGAGAGCTGTGGAGTTTCGAATTTTCGAATGCAAAATTTCTTCATGTTATACGTATATTTTGGTTTCCTTTAAACTATTTCGTTGCGTCAATCATTTTTTACATCGGGGTCATTCAAAAAGTACGTACGCTCAATTTTGACGATTTTTTACCCCCCCTCCCCCTTGTACGCTTTCGTACATT
>JAAAKL020014096.1:0-12124 GCA_010016065.2 Carybdea cf. marsupialis auct. non (Linnaeus, 1758) | reverse complement strand
GAATATGCTACATGAATGCGTAAAGGGTACTTTCAATACAATTCACTGCGTAGTTTCCTTAGCTGATTGAACTGTTGAGTGCTCAAATGACGATATCAATAGTAGAATCTCTCCACCATATCACTTCCATATCTACTTGTAACAGTATAGTCCCTCATTATGTTTATTTGACAGGTTCGTGTGTGCCTTCTTGGTGAACTGTCCTTTCCACTGTGTTGCTCTCTTTTTTCCTCTCTTTTATTATTTTTGTGGCATACTCGGTTTTGAGCATAGCCTATTGCCCAGCCAGAGTGAGCAATGTCCTGGGGAGAGGGCACATTTACAGGGGCAGTCTCCCGTTGCCTTCCACACCCGATAGTCTATATATCGTGCTAGGCGGGATTCGAACCCAAAACCTCTGGCATGTGAATCCGATTCCTCAACCACTAGGCCACGGCGGCTCGTTGTTCTCTTTACTTGATTTATAAGCGTCAACAACAAATCCGATACATCTGTCCAAGAATCACAATACCTTTTTGTTGGTATGGCAAACAACAGTTTCTTTGTTGCTTCTGTGTTTTAACTCGCATAAGTGTCCCAAGTATTCGATTTGCTGTCTACACAATGTCTGGCAGAGGCGCGGTTTCAACAATCCTTAGAATGTCCTCATTTCTATACGGAAGAAGGTTTTCTCCTTCCTTCTTACGTCGTCGCTTCTATCCACCTCTGAACAGACCTTTGGTACCGGCCCAGCTCAATGTTCTTTCCCTCTTCCTTTGGCAACCAAGCTTGTAATCCATATGTAAAGTGAAACCTACGCCTCCTCAAATACAACCACAGAAGGAAAATAGCAAGAATGTTGCCACTAATCTGTGGTCCACCCATTGGCCGGGTATGCTTCACCAACTGAGCGGTGAACCACAATGAGAACATACTCTAATTTCTGGACGCCACATTAGATTCCAGTCGGCCACCTATGGTCATCGACATCAAGCTCTTACCAATATGAGGACCAGCCTCTTTGCGCTATTTGACTTGATATCGAAAACTGACACATGTCGCCAATCGATATTTCAACAGCCTCTTGAAAGTTGGAATGTATCGTCGAGAAGTGTGGCCCTGGATACGATGCGTTTTACAAAGATGCTTGAGATGTGTAATTTCTGACATATTTCTATCCTCCGGTATTTTTATCAAATTGATTATTTCAAATCCTCTTTTCTCGGTTATACTTTGCAATGCAAATATGACGTCACTGTTTGGGGGGGGGGGGTGGTTTTTAAAAATCATTCTCTCGATACAAGGCAGGGTTTCCACTATAAGGTATCGAGTTACTTTAAAAGGAGTAGAAATAAAAAGTAAAAAGAAAACTAGATGTAATAACAGGGCACAGTCTAATACGAGACTCTCATGGGAAAGGGCATTCTTCGAGGTTGATTCCGACAGTAGTGTCTAAATTTAAAGCAATTTGTATCTATCATTAAAATCCCAAATTGCCAATTTACTTCTTATGCGTAAGTGAGTGTTGGTGGAGCTTTTGATGCTTTTTGGCCATTTTTTTGAGTTTTGAAAACTGAGATGAGTAGCTGTTGCCTTAAAATAATTTGTATTGGATAGATTTTAAAAGATCTACTAAGATACACTATGTGTTACGAAATACTTGACACGGGGCCACATGCAAAAAAGGATACAGCTGCTAGAAGTAAATTATAGGTGTAGTCATGATAGTGATACATGCAATTAAATGGGAACAAACTTCGCGCGGATTTACTTTCGCGGATCGTCTACTTCCGCGAATTTCGTGCATGGAAACACCAGATTCTTGGTGGATTTCGCGCATCAGACTCCTTGTACTCCTGGGGCTACTGCACCTTTTAAACGCAAAGTTGAATGCAATGAGGAAATAGACAGGGTTGTTCGCCTAAAGAGGCAACAATATTGAAAATAATGAAAATTAAAAAATTTCGCGGATCAGCCTTGTTTCAAAATTTTCCGCGGGTATTAAATTTCATGGACGACTGCGAAGCAGATTTTTTGCGGGATAAAATTTAATCCTATTAAAGTAAACGGTATACAATCAATAAGATTACTTACTTCCCAGCACTGTCAGCAAGAAGATGTAGTCAGAGAAGGAAATGAGACCACTCTCACCAAGAGATCGGAAGACACTGTCTTCACCGAACAAGGGACTGATGTACGCTCCTTGTTTCTAAAGAAAAATAAACTTGAGATAAGTAAATATGCATACAATCAAAGACCTTCATAGCGGCCATCTTATTAAGCAGTACTCCTTGTGGCAATCACTAACTCCTCAGAGAGTAACAGCAACCGGTTAGAGAATTGGAATACTCTCACTGTGTTAACATGGGCCCGTATCCAATTTCATTCAACTTTGACCCCAAGTACGGTTACTGTAAATCGACATACGAAAAATAAAAACCAGAATCCCCATAAAGCACCATTAGTGGGCAACGAATTCCACCTTTATCCTATCACCAAAACCTTACTTAAATCTTTCGTTAGGAACTTCAATGGAGACTACAACGTCTAGGTGGTAAACATGAGGGCACGATGGCAAGCAAACGTTTACAATGTTAAAAGTTATCAAGTCTGAAGAGGAACAGAGAGGCTAATCTCCAAACTTGCGTACAGCTGGATGCGATCTCCACCGGTGGAGTATCAGGAGCTAAAGTGGCGACTAGAAAAAGGGAAACTATGTTATCACCTGGTCACCATAGCTTAGTTGTTAGAGCAGCACGACACGAGTGCGTGTGTCCCGGGTTTGCATCCCGATGGTGACATTTACACATTTCTCTAGTTTCTATGCGAGCTTGATATTCTCAAATCCTCTCTTCTCTATAACAATGACAAAGTCCTTAAAGCGGTTGGGGCTCATAACCGTTTAAAATAACTTCAATTTTCTTTCACAGGTTCACGTCTGCCGCAACGCTTTCCTAAAAGCAACTTATCAGCTCCTTGTGTCAGAGAATTTTGCCCTTTGTAAGGTGCAACCAGGGTAGCAAGCGTACAATATATTTCAGGATCACCTGCGCGGGTGAGCAAGAGTTAAGGATATAGTGAACATATTACTGAAGATTACAGTTTCTAAAACGTTGCTTTTGGGTTCATAAGAAGTCTCTGCAGTCCATAATCCGCCAGTATTGACACACAGTGAACATAGTACTACTCAAAACTGAGATAATATACTTCAAATGTTCTACTGCGTTAAGGACTTCCAACATCAGATCATCTCAGGTAGGCAGACGGAAACACACCTTTGCAAAGAAAATAACGTTTCAATCTCCTCTCTGCACAAATTCTCAACCTCGAATTAAACTTAGAATATAGAATTATCCCTGTTAAATAATTGATAATCAATATGAGGAAACCAGTGAAGCCTAACGGACATAATCCTCAAGGGATTATATCAGATCCTGTGTTAGTCTAAAAGGGAAAATGGGACATTCTTAAATCACCTCATTACAAATGAAATCACTATGTCAGCCGTAAAAAGGGAGACCAGATTAAAATATTTCTGACAAGCAGAAGATCGTACTTCAATTCCTATTTCACTAGTAACAAGATATTCTAGGGTAAACACCCGTAAAATCCGTCGCAAGAGACCTAGTTTTTATTTTGTCTTCACGAATGCGTCATCGCTTGGAGTAGTACCTACTTGGTTTGGTTAATACCATTGTCATCATTGTTATAATTTTATCGATAGCAATAAGAATCCGCCTCAATAAGGCCAATGTATTCTCCATACATTAAAATTGATGAAAAGAAGCGGCTATATACCCTGTAGTGACGTTTGTTTTTAGGAGAAGCTTGATACAGCTTTGTTCAAATTAAAGGGAAAAAATATATTGAACTGAATGTCTAGCGAGTTGAAATCGCCATATCTTCCGTAGATGAGGCGACGGTGCTAGAACGCTCACTATACGCAGTGCTTAGGCAAAGTGGCCACAGGATTCTGTCATCAATTTGCCTCAGGTCTGCGAGGTCTACTCTTAGATTTTAGCCAAATTTTCTTCAGACTTTTTGACCCAAAATTGTTGGAAAATTGTGTCCGATCGAGATTAACGCATGGGCACAAGCATGCTATCCTAAGCAACAACAACTACAAAAACTAGAGGTATGCTGGTATGAATGTATAAGGAGCATGGTAAAAGGAGGGTGGAGGCGAAAACATGTCCCCAAAAGTAATGATACTGATAAGGACGAGGAGGCAGATTACAGCTTTGTGTACTGTAATGAACAAATACGAAAAATTGTTGGAACACGAAATGTATCGAGCTATGTCAATGCTCAATACTTGAAATATATTGCCCATGTATGTAGAGCGGAAAGCAATGCAATCACAAAGAAAGTGCTGTTTACCAAAGCAACAAAGCCATCCTACCAAGATCCCTGGATCAAAATTAAAAAGTTACTTGGAGTGGACATAAGTCAGGCAAAGCGTGGAACACAGTCAAAGAAGGACTTCGCTGAGTTAGTGCGGAAACGCATTAGCACGCCTCCGTGATGGCACAGAACATCGATGCAGGATCTCACAGGAAGGAAGTCTATTAAGGCCCTATAAGCAGAAATGTTGAAAATCGGTAATCAGTGCTCTGGATGCTGAAACAGCCACAAAACTGAATACTCGTTTACCCTATCCAGACCGGTTTTATACAGTGTATGCTTATAAATGTGTGAATAGTTATCATTTGGGTATGAAAACTGGCAGGATCGTTGATTTATCTTTCAATATATTTAAACAAATATAATATATCTTTCAAAATATTTAAGCAAAGAATTCAGAGCAAAGAGATATTTTACATGTTCTATATGCTTTGTGGCAGGTTCATTCCAAGTATTTTTCGGACATTTTATGTAGTTTGTGGGTGCCTGTCCGTACTTGATACTTAAGCAAATTAGAAAACGAGTTAATGCAAAACAATTCTGCATGAATCTAGGGAATGTCATAAGGTTTCATATATCAAATTATAGCAATAACGACCTCGCCGATCTGCTTTACTATGAACATGCGTCAACAACATTTTCACCACTAACGACAAGACTTGCACTCCTTCTCTTACTTGTACCCCAACTCCTCGCTTCACATTAGATCCGTGGCCAAGGGAGGCGAGGGGGCCGAAGACTACATCCAGAAAATTACTCCCCTGCATTCAGAAAATTTACATGACTTGGTAAATTGGGTTTCAGATCGTAATTTTTACATTGCCCCATGCAATAACGCCTTGCCCTCCTGCTGAGTTCGTCCTAGCTTCGGGTCTGCTTCACACCCTTCATATCTCAATCACATCCTCCCAAATCCCTAGTCTTCATGGGGCTTAGTTTACTGGTAGTTTTATCTCCCATCGCTATAGTTGTGAAGATGAGGTTGTTCTTCTACCAGTGGCGGCTGGTGACCTTGAAGTTTGGGGGGGGGGGCTGAAATCCATTCATAAAGATGACAATACAATCAGATGCAATGCAGTAGAGGCGGCGAAACCGAGGGCAGAGGGGACAATTGCCCCCAATAATTTGATTATTATAAATAACTCCTATAAAAAAGTCCGTTGTGTTATCTATGACGTAGTCGTTATTGTCAAGTTAAGAGAATTGTCAGAGATTGCGGAGCCTAGTGGCTAAGGGCGATTGAGCGCCCAACCTGTAGCTGGATTTTGGTGTTTAGCCTGCACTTCTTTGACCCCTCCCCCCTCAATATCAATAACCTTACGTAGCGCTTAAAAACAGTTGTCTACTGAAGTAGATTTAAATAGATTTTCTATCATATTTTTGCTTTTAATATGCGCCAAATATTTCTTGGTCACTGACTGTCTTACTTGCCATCCTATCATCACCACTTGAAAATTTTCCTATTGCTATGACGGTGAAATAAAAGGCAAGGAAAACAGAAAGCTAATGGAAGGTCGTGTAATCCAATAAACCCTATTGTACCATAGGAACTGAAAGCTCCGGTCAGAGTGGGAAGCATTGATAAACTATGTATATATTTGCCCAAGCGCTTAACGTCGAGACTTCATTCGACATTCAAAGAGAGAAATGGCTTGGCTTTAATGGAAGTAACTGTATTTACTGCTAACACGTGTAACTCAAAATATGAACGAGTACGTAATCTAAAGATTGGTGTACTTCGAGAGATTTCACAGATTATTTTACCGCCAGCAGAAGTGTGGTGGAAAAGCAGTTAAAACTGAAGAAAACGCTGAAATAATAAACCAATAAGGTAACATGGAAAGCAACTATTTAAATAACTTTTCAATTAACCATACCCGATGATCAGTATGTTTCAGCGATGCCTCTTGAGACTTCCAGCATCCCCACCGCCAGTAATATGTTTATTTTTTGACGCTGATTTGACAATCACAGCGACGTGATCCTATTTTAAAGAGATTGCAAAACTCATGGGCTGATCAGATCGGGCCCACAGAAGAACAATTAACCTTGGGTTTAAGCCAATCGCCTGCTCTAATTCTCCAGGATGAGACGTTCTTTCTTACAAAGGTTTAGAAGGGGCATTGACTCAGCCCAAAAATCGAAAATTAACCGAATGCTTACCGTATGATGAGTAGCTTAGATTCAATTGACCTGTGACAGCGAGGAGAGTGGGCAACATGAGATCGCGCGCATGCGTGAGAAGTCACTGTTGAAAGCACGGAACGAATTCAGCAGCAAAGACAATAAGGGAGGGAAGTGATGGGTGATAACAACCCTGGACTAATAGAAGTTAAAATTTTACTAAATCTCGGTGAAAATGGAATAAATCACGCAGAAGACTTGCCACATGAAAGGGGTGTCCATTCCTGCTTTGAATTGTTTTCTAGACCAATCCGCTGGGCAGCAAGGGGGTCTGACATGCAAGTGCCCAAAATTCTCGTTTTCAAACTTAACAATATTTTGGAACAGAGGTTAGAGAAACTTGCATATTTCAAAGTCACCAATTGCAGATAGCCCAGTAAATGGTAAACGAGTGTTTTTGTATCGTGTCGATTATGTCAAACGGCATTTTATACGAAAGCATGGGTAATAATAGTAAATCCTCAAACGATCCGCTACTCCTTGCAAGAAAATAAGGCACAATAGGGTCAATAATCTCGTGGTTTCGTTAGGTTGTTCCTAGAAGACAAGCGTCTTTAAACTTGATGTTCAAATGTTAAAAATCGAAATTTAAACTAATGTCTGCAACCCTTACAAGTTCAACTTTCCAGAATGTTTTCACTGCTTGCCCCCTACCCCTACTACCCTGTCCTTGAAACTCTAAAGTTAAAACACTCCCTTAAAGCCTCCCAACTTCTGCTTCTTCACCACCTCCATGATATCCTTTCCCATTACTACTCTTATCACCCTATTACCCTGAATCCAATTCCTCCACCCATACGTTCTTACAGTAACCCCAACTGCAACTTCCCCACGCCATATGCCCCTTCCCTGGCTGGTTTAAAGACGGTTTGCTGCTCAACAGTAAGAACTGAAAGGTTGGCGTGCGAGTTGAAGAGGGGAAAAGAAAATAAACGAAAAAATATGAAATAAATGGATTAGATATTGAGAGAAAAAGTAAACATGTATTTCAAAAGGATTAATTACCTGGAAACAATAATAATTATGGCATTTATCTATTCAAAACTGACTTACAAAACTAACAATCTTGACACAGAAAACTGAATAAATCGCCATTTAAGTCTGAACGTAAGCACAGAGACACATATTAAACTAACTACTTTACAATTCGTAATCAGCGCCTGCATAAACAACATTGCAAGAGCTTGGATTTTTAAACAATCCTTTTTATCTCTTCTTGGCCTATTGTGAGATTTCCAAGTACATCAGTCATGAGTATTATTCATTATGAAGCGCCGATAAAACTTATGCTGGAAGAACAAAAGCACATGATGCTTTGAAGATCTTATCATCATCATATGGTCCTTTCTATATTTGTTCGATGAAAACTCTTTTCATTACACAGATTAAGTGTCACATGCAATAGCACCGCAAATGGAGATTGCGATATTTTAATGCCTAACAGATGGCTGAAAGGATCTGAATGCCGCTTAAATTTTGCCACTTCCGTCTGCAAGTGGCGCCTTCTTCAGAATGCTATTATTTAGGCCTACCCAACTTTCTTTCTTTTCAGTAGATTTGGCACATGAGTTAGACAATGATGTGATATGTTTAATCTGCTCCACAAACTTCGCGTATTGATTCATAAGTACACAAACAATGCAAACCTCTTTGAAAAGAATTCATCTTTGCATTCAGATATCACTCTAATGCTATCTCTACCTGGGCTAACACCTTATAGATAGTTCTCGTATACTGCTTGCTCGCTGGTTCGAATTCCTGCAGTACCCTTTCCAGATCACTAATGACGCCTTCCAACTTTTCTCGTTCTTGTGCACCAACAATAGCACTAATAATCATGTCTACCCCGAGAAGCACAACCGTTATTACCAGACCAGCAACCGCACATGTAGCTATAGTTCCAATTTTCGAAACCATATTTACAAGAATAAGTTGTTTTGCAATCATAACGGTAGCAGCTATACCCGCGGCTGTTCCAAGGATGCCTCCAGCAATGATTGCCCCATTTTTAATCCAGCGATATGTTTTCTAAAAAGAAAAGGACAGAGATGCATATATTTCTAAGATCATCAGTTTGTGCTGTTGATGTAACTGAGCACCGGTCTCTGCTGTGAAATGATTCCTGAAGACCTAACAAAAACAAATAATTGTCAGCAAACACTGTAACTTGAAGACCACTGTATGATGCACGAAGTGGCAATAAAAGAAACAAGAAAAGTTTGGAATCCACAAATCCTATGACGGAGATTGAAAAGGCAGACTAGCTATCACGGTGCTTTGGATTTTGTAACATGGACATCAGCTCACTGTCGTTGAGCCAACCAAATACTTAGTAGACCATGCGGCCAGTCTTTTTGTTTTTGATGTGATTATTATCAGTTAAGTTTCATTGTTTGTTTACAATATAATAACTGATTTAATGGACAACATGGAGTCGTACATCACTGCTATGCTCGTCTTCCTATATGTCTACTTTCCACCGCACTAACATCCAAAAACTTTGAATATCTATGCTACCATCTATGCGTTTCTAAATTACTAGAGCTGCGGAGGCTACATAAAAATCATTCTTACACGATTAACTGCAAAAAACCGTCCGGATGGAAAGATAATGACAGAGAAATTCCCTAGACAAGGCGCAGGTAGGTATCGTCATTTTAGAAATCCTATGTAAGGCATTACAAAAAAAACACAATCCTTACTTCAAGCTGTTCACAGGCACCACTAAACATATTAAACTCCGAATTAGTATTAAGTAGAAACTCATTTGCAAATACTGGAGGGCACTTGACAGATTTTGATTTGCTAACAATGACGTGGCTGTTGCTTACATTACGACACGCTAAAGGAGTACAACACCCACCCAACCCAGGACCTGCTACGAACTTGCCATAGAGCTATGAAATTGTATAATACGACGAGTACACACACTCTTTTAAAGTGCATCGAAATCGATTCATTTGTGAGAGTTTTATAGCCTGTGCTCTGCAGGACGAACAGCCATTGGTTTTTCATCACAAACTTTGACATTTAGTGAGTACGTTCCATGGTAGCCTGATACGGAATCAAATTACTACAGTACGGATGTAGTGGAGCCGTTTGTCAGGCTATCTTCACTGTTCCTTCACTGTTCCTTCACCCAACTTGCTGGGTTTTGTGACTTACACCTAAGACAATTGGCATTTACGTCTGCTCTGTCAGTTCGAGAAAAAGACGAGCTTAACCATTATCTGGAGATGCACTTTAGCTCGACATATTTCGGTAACGCTGAACTAGATTTATCAGGGTATCATCATTACCTTTTTCAATCAACTGTATCACAGGGGTATATAACTCGGATTACAGTTGACATGTTGGGCTTGCCCCACGCACGTGATCATTTAAATGAAACAAAAAATTAAAAAAACTGATGCTGTTAGCTTTCGTCTGCTTTAAAATGTCCTAAGCCAACTTCATTTACGTTGCTCAATGGTTCGAGCTTCTTGTGTATAAAACTTTGGACGACGTGCCGATCCGAGTTGCTGAGAGGTAGTGCAAAAGACGAAAACTGTTAAGGTCTGTTATAACAAGAACGTTCGTCTTAAACAATGAGTACAACTCATAGACTGCACCAAATTGCCTCACCACGATAACATCGGTATACACGATTTGCGGGGGGGAGGGGGGTAGGATTTGAAAGAGGCCTCACGTATATCTCCTTTACAGTTTCGTTGATATTGTAACGTTATGCTTGCTTTGTTGCATCATGTTAACTCGAGAGAAAGGGGAATCTCCTTTTCTATGACTAAGCTAATTGCAATAAGAATAGAGGGGTTTCTATCAGGATATTGCTACCGTTACTTTCGTGCCAAAGCCACTCCTATAATTTCCAAGGTGATTGAAAATCTTGCCAGAGCTAGCGTCTTTTACTGGCCAAGTCCTTGGAATATCGAAATAATTTGAGTGAAAGTCGTCCCTCCCCAACCACCATTTTTGGTGGTTACGGCACTGCTTTTAAACTCGTCAAAAGATCAGTCCATAGTTCAAACAAGCAGGTTATAGCAAAATGAGGGAAGTTTGAAGGGGGTGCAAAAAGGGAAATTATTATAAAATATAGCAATAAATAAGCATAAAATTATCAATTAAACATTGATGTCAAATCATGTTTGGAGAAGTGCACCAGGAACCCCCCTCCCCCCGGTTTGCGTCTGGTTTATCCATAAAGGGCGATCTCTGTTTGGACTTCAAACATAGACTAATCAACGCACACCACAGAAAAGGAATTCTAGGCCTGTCCTCGTAATCAACGTATACCATCAACAATATTTGCAGAGAAGAGCAATTTCGCAATATACCAATAATCGCATACAAGTAGTATTAACCCAGTAAATAAAACCAGAATACAGTTATGGGTTCAACGTGTTTGACGGACTGTGTGGACGACTATGGTATCAGCGTTACCAATCTACAACAAAATCAGAAAGTCATACCTCGAAAGACGTATCCACGTTACAAATTGCATCATATGCTGTAGGCTCCAGTTTGTCTCTAAGATTCCGACGTATTTTTTCTATTTCTCTTTGTATCTCTGCGATCTTAGATTTGAGCGTGTAACTGTTATCTCGTAAAGTTGCACTTTGATTAACTTTTATCTTGACTATGCTCGTCCCACAACGGAGGTTCATCAGCTCGATCAAATCGTTGGTTGCATCGAAGTTTCCTTCCATTAGGTCGAATATTTTTTGTGTCAATCGAACAACTTTGTTTCTTCTTTCCGGGTTGCCCGGGTAAAATACGTCTGAAAACGACATCTTTACCGACTTCCCTGTGCTCCGGCCAAGCTCGAATGAAATGGAGATGGAGTGAAAGACAACTTATTCAAAGTAGAAAAGGGGCAACCCCTAGCTATATCCGGTTTTGTTTCCTTTGTTCTTTGAGTTGAACAGCGCCTTTGCACAGAACTCTTTCCCCTTATACTGTTTGCCTCTTTTGACAGCACAAGCAAAATTGCAGACCGATACCATAATCCAGATGCCACTCACTGATGTATACAGTAGATCAATCAAGAAGTTGCGAGGAAAAGCACCAATCATCTGTACAAGAAGGCTTCCGTGAAAAGTACAAAACAAACTTCGTGTTCTTAGTGTTCAAATACTTCTTAGAAGTTTTGAGAAGGGATATCCCCTTTCTGACAATAGAAACGAAGTGGATAATGCACTTGATCATATGAGTCACAAGATCTCTGTATCAGTTATGCTCAGCTGGTATTGGGTATTTCAGTCACTGTCATCGCAGAGGATATTTTGCAAACATTATAGCATTTCTCTGGACCGAACTATAAAGATCTCCCATGACGTCAACAGATTGAAACCAGGTAGATAATGTTAGAGCGGGCACAGTGGCGGCGGCATCTCATCCGACCCCTTTTGGACATTAACACCTGTATCAAGCGATAAGAAAATGAAACTGTTAAATAAATTGCTAAGTAATCTCAATATTTTCTGTGCCACCCCCCCCCCCCCCCCCCGCGCCCCCACCCCACCCCCCCCACACATGATGTAAGTATGATTCTTTACAT
>JAAAKL020014095.1:0-12124 GCA_010016065.2 Carybdea cf. marsupialis auct. non (Linnaeus, 1758) | reverse complement strand
GCACAAAATTTTCTTGGGATACTCAACAACAATGATCTGCTAGTGGTAAAAACTCATTTGTGTGTAAGTAAAACATAAATCCGGGGGCATATGGATAAAGGGTAATCTCACACATCAGCGGAGATTAAACCACCACTATCTCTATGCTGGAATAAATATATTGATACCTTTCATCATTGTTGGTATTGAATAGACATCCCAGACGAATACCTAATGTTAAGAAAAATCTTCAGCTTTCCTTTTCACTTATTTTCGTTCATTGAATCTACTTGTCCTCTATTGTAACCTAGCCTCTGAGAAGGGACAGACAAAATCACTTTTTGGCCGGTCCAAAGTACACATAAGTCGGACATATTATGTTTGCAACGTACTTAGTATAGCAGAAATCCACTAGATAGAGAAGAGCGTCTGAATGGTGGAGAGATGAGGTGGCCTAAAGCAGACGGTACTCATAACCGACGAGTAGGTTTACTGTTAAAGAAAGTGCTGTAGAGAGCTTGCAAGGATGCATTCTTATCAACTCAAAGGAAGCACTTTGAGTATAATAATTACACAAGTGTACCAACATTTAGTGACTGTAAAGACGAGTAAATAGAAGACTTCTATGTTATATTTGAAGGAACGATAAGATGTGTGCCTTAAAAGACTTTAAAATAGTTGTGAGGGATTGGACTGCTACGCTGGGAAACAATAACAAGGGATATTAGATGTACTGGTGCAAATATTACCATGGAGAATATAACAGCTACGCAGCTAGATTGCTAGAGTTTGCCGCAAAACACAGTATATTCTCTACTAACACTCTATTTCAACAAAAGGCAAGTAGAACGTTGACAAGGTGTACACTAGATTAAAAGCATCTCAACATCATCAAATCTATTACTAGGTGATATGCTTTAGAAGACTTTACGGAGTTTAAAACGAAAGCTCAGAATGTAGCAAACCCTACGTGGGACTTTCAGACACTTTCAAATACTGATGTAGGAGCATGCTTTCAGAACTTGTTGGAAGAGTTGTAGGGAGCATGAGTGGAAGCGATTACAACGCCATTTAGCTTCCAAGGACTGACTAGTGGACTATTAATGAGGCAATGGAGAGAGCATTACCGTTGTTAAGGAAGCAATATACCTGTAAATAGCTAGAAACTCTTGAACGTGCAGAAAAACTCCAGAAGCGAAGTGCAGCCGCTATCAGACGAAGTAAAAGCTCAGGAGTTACAGCACTCCGCCGAATCAGATGTGTAGACTTACAAATCAGACTAAGGAGTGGTGTCCAGGGTAAAAGTGCCAGAACATAGACGAATCTTCACGAGAAAAGCGCTCCAAGGCAGCATATCAACTCATCGAATTTTCATAAAACAAGGTAATGAGGAAGTGCTTTTAGTAAAGGCTTAAATCATTCAGTGATGGATCTAAAACAAGAATCAGTCTAAGACGGCAGAGAAACACTTTAAAGTATTTTACAAAGATAAATTTATATTGCAACTTGTCATCACATTCTATGGAACATTCTATGGCTGACGTCCGTAATTTTACGTAAATGTTTCACTGGCTCCAGGGGATAGAGAACCTCTTTGTGGATTTTGTGGTGAGGTTATTGGCAAGATCTAAAATCACAAGAACTGATGATAAATCGATTACATACGTTAAGAGGAGTGTCGAGGTGAAAACGAGCCGGAAACTTCTAGTTACTTTGCTTCAACTATGATACTTGATGAATATTTATCAAATGGGAGGAAAGATAAGGGAATAATGTAGAAGGTATTGCAGAAAGGACCACTATTGATACTATTACAGAGTTCTTCCAATGTAGACATCAAATCGACAATTTCTATAAGGACTCGGCAGCAGCAAATTGGTGGGCAGACGAGAAATATGATCAGGCGGACCGTGGTGCCATGGTGGTATAGAAAGTGCCCTCGCTGTGTGTAAATGTTATGCAATTAGCTGTTAGCGCAGTGAGAATAGATTTTTCAGAATCCTTACCTCTAATCAAGCTGCAATGAGTTATTTTGAAACATAGCCTAGTTGGGCCCCGTATAAATCTATAAGTCTTGAAACGTGCAAAGTCTCAAAACTGTTGAAAATACGCCATTGAAAATTGATGCCTTGGAACTACGTAATGCGCTGCAAGGTGGTTTGATATTAGCACAAGTTCCCTCCTCATTCCCACTACATTCCCATCCTTTTATACATTTCAGGAAGTCCGAGACATTTAATTTTATCTATGGCTCGTAGATTATGATCAACTGACCACTGTTTGACTCTATTATCTTATTGTTACCGTAGGCTCGCCAGTTGATTCATAGCTGTTCAAAGAGTGGACCGAAGAATCACGACGAACGACTTCCATAGCGTTCAAATGTGATAATATAACTTAACGAAAATTTGATTTCGAAAATATTTTTGCACTAGCTGCATTTTTTTCTGTTTTTCTGTTTTTATATACAGTTGGAGAGCGATATCTTGAACAAAATACAAGACATATTTTCAATGTTCACACGATTTTTCACCTTCGAAATTTTATAATACCGATGTCTACCTTCAGTCACTACAAATCGTGACCCCAACGTGACCCCGACAACTATAAGTCATCACAATTCTCCCAGTTCTTTGATCCATGCTGCAGCTTATAGTATGATGATCATGACATCAGTTAGTGCCATAAACACAATGGATGTTGGCGTGCATTGCTTCCCACAACATTCTGTCTCTGGAAACATATATTATGTCCTCTGTTCTAATGCCTAACTATTTACTCATTCTTGCTAGGTATGTCATTGCGCTGTCTTTCTATACTGAGTCTCCCTTTTACTTTCCGATCAACTGTCTGCTTTCCAACCAATCCTTTCTTACGATATGTTTCAAGGAGTTAATCTAACTTTTTCTCATGCCCTAAATTAGCTGCCACTTCGTCATTCGCAGCTCCTTCTGTACAACGTATTTTCAGCATTCTTTTCAGAAACCATACCATACTCATCAGCCTCTAAATCTATGGCACATTCATAGCGGAAATGATGAAATGTGAGCAGATCACGACGTCACTATATTTGCGTTGCTTATGGTTTCTGTATGACTACTTAATCTTCTAATCAACAATCACATAAATGTCCTTCCCTCTACTCATGAGCCAACGTTAGAATTTAAGATAGTGTGTAGGAGTTCAGTGGGCGATTTCAAGAAAAAGTGACTTTGCTTTCGTGACCACTGTGCGAGTTTATGACAAGGTTAAATATTTCTGAGTTAGCTTTCACAATTCCTTTTTACCATGCTGACTCAGGTAGATCCGTCATGTGCATTTGCTTACTTATCTCAAAGTCGTAAAATGGCTAGAAAACATCGACTGTCTCACAGAAGGTTGGATAAAATGTATACCTAAACATTTCCAATCCTTGATAATCACAATACGTTACTTCCAAAGACATAGCCGAGGAGGTTGGCACACGGGGGCGTTCTGTTAGTGATACATCATTTTTATGTGCAGCGTATCCAAGGAATGCGTAACACATGCCTACAGATCATACTGGTGGTTAATGTAAGGACGCACCTCGTGGTATTTAATATTTCCTATCACTAGCTCCCACATGTTAAAACTGGGAAGACAAAGCAGTTTATTATTCTTAACGTCGTACGTACTTATACATTTCAAGTATGCTTTTCATTTTCTTAAAAAATTTTAGCTATGTTTAATCATCTTTCTACTTCTACATCGCACCTCCGTTCATCTGAAATAATGATTCCGAGGTGAATAAGCGTTTAAACTTGACTGCCTTGTTTATCATGGATATAAATGCTACATTTCCATTTGTTCATCTTATAGCAGACAACTATGTATTCAGTCTTTTTTTGGAGAATCATTAGGGGGTATTTCTTTTAACTTTCTCGTACCGCAGTGTAGGGGAGATGCTGTAGATCCCTTCGCTATCAGTCGCCAATGTTGTTTCCTCTGCATGTTGAAGATACGAAGCACCCCTGCCAAACTCTTCTTTTAATCTCGCTTTATTCTCCAGCTTCCATTACTACTCTCATGCCCAACTTTGGATTCCAGTGCAGGTTTCTTATAATACGAATGTTTTTCCACTTTATCTTCATGTTCTTTCATGTGCCATTCTAAGCACGGGAATTTACGTTTCTTGTAATTTATTAATCAGCATTGGCATTTTTCAACGATTTCTTGATTGATTGGTTTCTCATACGCATAATTTCTAGCATAATTTTATTGACGTGAATCACAAGGCTAATAGTCCGATGTCGCTCAATGGCACCCTGTCATTTTGGTAGAGCAATGAATATTGAATTTTCCGGATTCTTCGGATGTGTCACCTCCATCACAAATCCCGTTTGGCACTTGATTTGTAAGTTGAAACTACTGCTAACTAAACTCAACAAATAGACGGAGTTTCCTCTGATCGAATATTTTATTAACACTAATAAGTAAGAAAGATATAACAATTCGACTGCTAACCAAGTCGTCCACACTCTGTACTCCTTTCTTTAAATCCACAATTCTTCTAAACTCCTCAGGCTAAACTGACTTACAAAGCATGTCTGTTGACGTCACGTCACGTGTCTGTCGACGCCCAACTAGAACTTAGACTACTTCCCGATCAGTATGATTTCTTGATGCCTGTAATTAGTAAACAGGCGACCTCACTCGAGAAAATGATGATAGAGATACTAGTACATGTCTTGCCGCTGCGACCTTATCCTATCGTACGCTTATTATAAGACTCGAGCAGACGAAATGGGACTTTTTGGCTCTCATTTTCATCATTGTTGTTGTGGCCAGGGTCGCTCGGAAACAGTAAAACTCTCAAAATATGTTCTCCATATACAATTCCACACTATCCAAATTCAACTATAATCATCACTTAACTTCACTGGATCTTCATTAAATTGCACGAAGAACGCAGCTACTTTTATACAGAAAAATGAATCATTAAAATAAATGGGTCTACATGACCGAAGGAAAGCCAAGAGATAAAATACAACTATAATTTACATGAAAGGAAGACGTGAAGGAAATCGTTAAGGGCTTAAGGACATGAGTAGGTTAATAGATTGAAAATGAGGGAACATAAGAAAGTCATGCAACCACGATCAACAAACCATGACGTCAACTCGTTTTACGAAGGCCCTGCACACCCCTCAGATACCAGATTAGGTGTTGTCTGCTCAGAAACTTTTACTGGAACTCAAATAGAAGCTTTTCAAACATCTTTGTATTTGTACATGGCACCAGGAAATCATTAAGGACTTAAAGACAGGAGTAGGCTAATAGATTAAAACCGAGGTTTTGACGTTAAAAGAAACTACTTAACAGGACCACAGGAAAGTCATGCAATTACGATCAATAAACCATGACGTTAAAGAGAAGTCACGACATTTGTCGTTTACTTGTCATGGAATAATATTCATGACCAATGGTACCAGGCTTGCCATTTGGATTATTTTGATGCTAATTTTCAGGAATCTGGAAGTTGCAAGATGCGCTTTATGATTTTGTCACAGTAAGGCGACAGAAATGGCAATGGAAAAATTCTCTGATATTTTGTGAAAAAAAAATTTTTTTCTCTATATCTTTTTTGCAGTGCTTTCTGATTAGAATTCGATAGTGTTACGCCTATGGATAAAATACTAGAAAAAACACTAGACAAACATCCCTCTAGAAAAAAGTGTTAATGCATAGAAATGAACCATTTATTAGATTTTATCATAAAAGCAATCTCGCTCGTGAAAATACGGTTTGACACATTTTTTTTGCAATCAAAATTTGATGCCATCGTCTTTGTACACTAACAAGAAGAAGCAATATTTCTATGGGCGTAGATTCTGGTAGGACAGGGGAATTGTCCCCCTCACTTTTCAGGATGGGGACAACTGCTGCTTTATCCCCCCACGCTTGGTCCCAGAAATGTCAAATTTTCCACGTTTAATCCCCCCACATACTTAAGGTGAACTGCGCCCATGAATTTTTATAGCGGTGAGCGTTATTATAGCGCTATGTCAGCCTCAAGATTTTAGTAGTGATCTGGAATACTTGATTGAATTTCTAGGATTGATGTGAGATGTTATTGACAAAGATTTAGGATCAGACCAAAGCCTCCGTCTTGCAACCCTAAATGGTATCAGTATCATCAGACAATATGATTTCATCAGCTGCCATTCTATTAGGTTTGGGTATTTGCAGTCGGGATACAGACATTTCGAAACAAAAAAAACGTTTGCTTTATACCACAATCTTAACCACGCCGAGCACACCTATCTTACTCCACGTGCAATAGCAAGCAAAGACTTGTTTTCCTCCATTTTGCTGTTCAAATCAAAAGTGAAAATATGTGTACTAAGCCTAAAATATGTGTACTAAGCCTGTACTAAGCCCCCCACGCCACCCCGATATTTTCGTTATTAACACTGTATTTTCTACCCGTTCTTGTTTATATCCTGTGTCACGACCTCGTAGTTTGGGTCCTTTGCTTTGAGAGGCATTAGGCGGGAGGGGGATAAGATCAGACGTCGAACAGCTCATTCTCATTAGACACTGTGTCCAGTACATAGAGGAAGAAGACTGGCCCAGGCTTTGTACCTCATGGCTTCTTGCAGCACGTGCTACATGATGGGTGGGTGTAGTGTTAGAGGGTTGTTGCTCTTATGCGGTGGGAAAGTGTGACGTCACGATTTTGAACATTTTTGAATTAAGGAGAGAAAATTCAATTTTCATCTTACCCTATTAGTGAGAACGTCAGTGGCCAAAATTGAGACTGATGCCCTTTCCAAGCACGGATATATCAGTTTTCAAAGTTTTGAATCTCTCTAACAAAACCCTATCGTTTAATGCTGGTTCCTAACTTAAGGATCCAAGAAATATCAAAAGAGTTTTGACCAGAGGATTAAAAAATTCAAACGCCTCTAATTTAAACACTATATACACTACAGGTCTGATACTTTGGGAGGCAGCCTATTTCATTCTGGCCTTTCGATAACTGGAGTCAGATTGACGTCATCACTTTCCCTCCGCATTGTTGTTTTTGTGCGTTTGTTTTGGTCACAGAGTAGAAATTCTTACTCCTTTGGGGTTTTTTGTTTGATGGATGGAGGTCTGATAAGAGGACATCATTGTCCACTTCCAAGTCTGCTTATTTTGAATTTCCCGCCATTTCACAATACTGTTGATCTCGTTGTGAAGTGTTGTTCATCCAAAACAAAATTTTGTCTCGGACAAAAATGGAGGTAATCCAGCTGGGAGTGATCTACTTGAACACGATTATCACACAATAAACACCTTTCCTAACTTGAAAAGTCGATTCTGCAAGTAGCTGGACGTATTTTACAGTGGTTTAGAAGTCAGAAGTAGATGTCTGGCCATGTCAATACAAGAGTTAACGAAGAACTGAACACAATTTGATTTCCGCCAGACCGGAGACTTAATCAGGCTTAAACTCGTTAAAGGACAACTAACATCAACTCTTCAAGGTACGTGTGGAATTAACTGTAAGATGCTGCATAATAATGCTATATCTAAGAAACCGCCCCAACATTTTGTCCAAGGCCATTTTGATGCAGGTGAATTTTCACAGATGAGTTAGTGTTTGCGCCCGAGCGTATGAAAAGGTCGCCGTGAGGAAAGGAAATGGTTGCGGGCACTTGCACAGTTAGTTTGTTTTTCTCCCTTGATGCATTATATGCTTAGCAGTGCCTACACCGATAGTGCAAGGTAGTAAAGCATCGAAAGATGCCCAGGTTTTTCAACATGGTTGGGGCAATCTCACCCACAAGTGCACCGCAGATGTGGAAATTATGTCGAGATACGATCTCGTTGATGTGCGCACTGTTGTCCTATTGTGTAATTGTCATATAAAGACTGTTACAAAACTTCAAGAAGCACACATGCTCTACCACTGACTGCGTACTATCGATTCGTTAGTCCGAAAGCATGCAGTGACTGGCGAAGGACTGTTGAGGAGTTGGGTTTTTTATGTCCGACAAAGCATGTAGATGTACCCGGTAGTCCTTTGAAATACATATTCTGAAACTGTCAAAATATGCTTAGACAAAACACTCTTAAGATTCTTTCATTGATTTTGTTACGTAAAGTTTTGGTATTTTTGTATAAACTGGACTTATCACAAATATAATCAGCACGTGTGTGTTACGTCAAACGTAGTTTCAGTAATCTACAACTGCTCCCTAAGGAACTGCTACAGATGAGGGTCTCTTATATGAGATTGATGTAAACATGGTGTTTGTGCCTTGCAAGAACATTTGCTCCATTTCTGGATGAAACTGCGCAATACGTTTTCAGTGAGGCAGAACATGAGGAGGAACTACGTCAGGTTCCGCCCCTCTTCCTGTACCGTTTAAATGACATGCCCCCCCCCCTCCTCTGAGGTGTCTGAGCGATACAGTAAGGTGGTGGTAGCGAGTTTTGGATGGTCTTGTTGTATCACTGTACAGTCCAATATTCGTCATTTCTCTTAAGTCATGCTACAAGTACACGCTTGCCTTTTCTACCTTTTCCTGAATAACTTTGACAAGAGATTTCTTTTGTGTTACTTCCAAGTTCTTTCAGTAATGACTATACATATTGCCAACAAACCCTCACACTCCAACTTCTTTTGCACTGGCACAAGCTGCACTAGCATGTTCAATAGCATGAGAAGACTACATATGAATTATCTGGTGGTGACACTGGAAGTAAGTGAAAATTGGGTCCATGAAAATGTGCTTTAATGCTCTGTTTGAGAGGTACTTGGAATATTGCTATCATCTTAGTTTGCTTCACATTATTCTATTTTGTACTGCTCTATAGATAAAATATCAGTTCAATTTGAAATGATGGCCATATAGCATTATTGCACCCCCTGAAGGAAGCATGCTTTCTTTAGCCCCAATTTTGAATTATTCATAAAAGCGCCTTGAGCTTGTTCTTGTCTCCAGACCAAAGCAGTGATTATAAAAGACTGCATATGCATGTATGTATGGAGCAGGAGGGGGGGGGGGGAGGAGACCACCATTATCAAAATACACAGAAGCTATCCCTCACATTTATATGTGACAGGATTTCAGTGAAAAGTGGTTACATGTGCCCTCCTTCCTCTAGATATGGCACTGTTTTAGTTATGTCTTACAGGGAGTTTTTTATTTGATATTTTCTTGTTGTTTCCTTGAAATGTGTATAGGGTATTTCCATTTTTTGAGGGTAGTACCTTTTTTTTAGCAAGTGGTTTAAATAGGAGTGAAAAGTCATAGTTATTAATGCCCTTTTCCCCCAATAGGTATGGCTAGTCTTAATCAGAATGGCAATAAATCAAGTGGGATGAAATCTGCCCCTTGCAGTGATGAAGAAGGTATTCATTTGCATTGCTTGACATGCTTTAATAGGTATTGCCAAGTGCATCCCAACTGTAATATTGTTTACTGTAACCAAAAGTGTGGGATGCCTCTTCATCAGTGCAAGCAGGAGGACCATACAAAGATTTGCAAAGCTGTCGTGGAGCCATGCATCAATGCTAAGTTTGGATGTCCATACATTTTACCAAGGGATCAAGTTGCAAAACACTTAGGGTGTTGCCCTGCTAGTGTCACTTACTGTGCCATGGAATGGAATCGGTATCCAGTATACTCAACGGTAATGTACATATTTCATTGAGTTATATCTGACTTTAGCCATCCTTTTGAACTCATTGATATATTTCTGCCAAGTGGAGTTGTCAGGAGATTTGGCCATATAGTAGTGTTTTGCTGGGAGACTTTTTTATGAATGTTGTAGACATGGTTTTGCTCATGATCTGTTTGTCTATGGAGCATGTAATGATTTTGTATGATCAAATTCCAGTAATGTTGAACAATGGGGGCAATAAAATATTTTCAGGTGCTGAAGCCCCACCCCCATCCCTTTCTTCCAAATTATGTCAGTGGATCATTAATCTGTGATACCATGAACATATTATTTAAATTAATTTTTTTTTTATTCTTTGTGCAACATCAGCAGATTCTCGTCCATTTATCCTTTCATCGCTACCTTTAATGTTATAAGCAACATCCATTTCAGTCTAATGAGACTGGCAAGTTTTAAACTGATTATTGTAATTGCAGAATTTGAAATAAGTTGATATGTTGCTCTTACCATCTTTTGAAGCGTGTGTTGGAAAGCCGATTGCCAATAGTAAACAAAATGCCACAAGAGCTGCCGTGGTCTAGTGGATAAGTTCGTAGCCATCAGATATAGAGGTTCTAGAGGGTCAGGGTTCAATTCCTGGAAGGACCATTGGTGGTGTCAGGAAGGGCATCCGGTCTTAAATTGCTCAATGCTCCAATAAACAGGTCCCATGAATGTGGGCACTGGCAAACCCCCTGAATGGGAATAAAAGACGTTAAAGGAAGAAAAAATGTTAAAAATTTTAGAAAATGCCACAAGAATCCTTAATAACATTTCACTTGCCAAGATATCTGCATTTGCCAACATCTTACTGCCTTGATGTTGATTTTTTGCTCACAAAATAGCATCCTTGTATTATAGGGTTTATGCATTGGTGAGTGCACCTATCAATCTAGGAACTAGCTCTGTATTACTTTGGGGGGGGGGGGGTAGAATTGAATACTTTCCTAACCAGGAACATGGGCTTAGCATACCTTTACAAAGGTGTTGGTTAAAGGCAAGATTGGAATTGAAAAACCAAGCCTATTTAGTGGGGTAACAACCCCATCCCCCCTCAGCTTTGTGTATGGCTTGCATGTGATGCAATCATTAAAAAGGCTGCCTATCCCATGCAAGTGTAGAAAACATATTTTAACGGGTAATGATGATTATGATGATGGTGGTGTTGATAATGTAAGATTGGTTTCTGTTTTTGATAGCAAGATCCTTTCCTTTAGTCTTATAATTGTATCCATTTTGGATTAAAGTTCTGGACAGGCTATCTCAGTAACACTTTTAACTGACCGTCTTAGCAACAGTGACTCAATAAACCTTCACTTTTGCCTTTACGTATACAACTTCACTTCTGTGGTTTCTGTGTTATCACCTTTGTATCTCAAAAGCTTGATAAAGCATCTCTCTTGGTGTTGATATCGGATGATAATGAAAGTGGAGCACTTTCATAGTAATGACTCTATCTACTTAAATGATTGGTGGGTTCTGTTACAGAGTTCGCATTTCATGTGATTTGTGCATAGCAGCTGTAGTCTTGAAATGTAATTGGGTTTTTGTTTGGTGTTGTCTGCACCTTCACTGTAAGATGATTTGTGGTGTGCTAGTGCTTGATGATCAAAATTATGAGGAAATGTTGTACATCTATCTGAATCAAATACGCATCATTCTTCCGTGCTGAAGAGGGTTTATTCAGGAGCATGTTGACAAATAATACAAAATTTACTCTATCCTAACATCCCATTTATAGGATTTACTAGTTGTCATAGTTTTGATTACAAATAAAGTTAGAAAAAGCCTATCTTGCCACCTTTTAGCACGTTAGGATAAGAAAGGCCAGGTGCATTGTCAACACTTGTGAGGAAACATCAATATAGGATTTGCATAAGTTACAAAGCTCTTAGCTAATCTTACATCATGTTCTTCTCCCTCTGTTTTTACATTTGTAGGAGTATGAAGCCAGTTTGGTTTATTTTCCAACCTCAATATCCAAATATCCAATTCTGAACAAGTATGAACACAAGACTGTGAGTAGTAATGTTAAATTCTACTGTGTGTCTTTGGTGTGACACAGCACAATAACTGTCTAAATTTTCACTTGTTACACTTGCACTGACACTTGATCTTGCCCTGATTATCGTAATGCATCTCATCCAAATTCTGTAAAGTGTGTGTCCTTCCTTTTCTCATTTTCTGCAAAATAGCAGCTTGTGAAGTCAGTGGAGTACAAACTTACTTCTTTTTGATGTGTTTTAAGTTTCTTGTACCCGTACCAAGTTTGTTGAAGGTTTGAAGCCAGAAAGCACTGAAGAAAATTTTAGTATGACTATGTTCCACTGACATGAACTAGTCTCAGCTCTTTTCTACCTTTGCTTATCTTATGTTATCTGAAAGTTGTTCTACGGTGTGTTCATTCTCTTGTTGATAATTGTGTGTTCATGCCCATAATTCAGAGCCATACGTTAGACCAGGTCTG
>JAAAKL020014094.1:0-12124 GCA_010016065.2 Carybdea cf. marsupialis auct. non (Linnaeus, 1758) | reverse complement strand
TCTTCTTTAATAGCCTCTGTTTCCTTTTATCGTTCTTTTTTCTTCATTTCTTCGTTTTTCTTCTTCCTTTCTATTTGTTCTATGATGCAGATTGACGAAAGAAAATATCTTCCTTTTGTCACTGGTTTTGTTTTGCTCATACCCTGGAAGATGATTGTCGTTTGCTGCATTTGATTTATGATCGAGGATCTAAAATTGTCCTCCTTCCGTTCGTTCTTTCCTTCTGTCTTTTATCTCTTTGCCATCTTTACTCATTTCTTCTTTAATAGCCTCTGTTTCCTTTTATCGTTCTTTTTTCTTCATTTCTTCGTTTTTCTTCTTCCTTTCTATTTGCTGTGTTCGCTGGTTAGTACTTTATCTCTTTCTGTTTCCCCATGCTGCTTTTTTCCCGTCTTCCTTTCTTAGTCCTATTGTGTCTTACTTCTTTCTCTCTTTTTGTAAAATTTCGTTTTCCCTTGTCCCTTCCTGTCTCTGACATTTTCCTTCCATATTTCAGTCTTTTGTACTGTTTTTATTGTGAACATTTTTTATTTACTCTTCCCATTTTACTCGATATGTACTTTTTTCTTGCACCCAAAGGAAGAACTTCGAAGTGCCTGTACAAGAATAGCAACCGAGCATTCAAAACAGTTGAAGATCTTGCAGGAAGCCTTAGTTCTAAAAGTGGAAAGCAAAAAGCGGGAACTTCTTGAAAAGGAATACCCTGAAGATCAGCTCATGGAAGAAGTGTCGGTGCTTCTTCTTGCTGACTTGCAGGAGAAACAACGTTTGGAGAACAGTGCAATGTCTAATTTGTTGGGGGATAAGGTAAGACTGACTTAATACTTGGAGGTCAATCGTTACTCTACGGGCTACAATTTGCCGGATCGATCCACAGTTGGTGTGAGGTAAACTGTAGTGCCCAGACGAATGCTTTGATGCGTCGTTGATTTCAGCACCAACCTGCCCATTACCTGAAAATCTGTTGCATTGTGACGTATTCGTTCCTGATTTTTTACGTCATGACAAGACCTCAATGTTTTAACAGGACCAACTACAAGCCGCGATGCAAGGTGAGAGTTTTCTCTAAAGCTTCGTTTCTAATGAGTGAATGAATGGCGGAATAACTTAAGGGTCCTACTGAAACAATTTCTGATTAATCTCTGCTCTTTATCTAAGGCAACACTGAAATCCTTTACATCGATATTGGTGTTTGGCGGTAATAAGGCATAAGGAGCTTGTTTGAACTTTCACCTTGTTTCAGATGGCTGGAAACACTTTCAAAGAGTGCTGCAGACCTGCAGAACCGACTTCAAGGCCTGATTTCGATTTCAACTTTCTCTTACTTAACATACTCCACTATACATGCCCAGGATCGCCCACCGCGATGTCAGTTCTGGCGAGCCTGGCCCAACGTCGGCTGGAAAATTACATATTTTATCCCATGAAGGTTCGGTACCTATTCGGATCAACGGATTAAGGCCTTAAATTAGAGTCTCCTATCAGTGCGCGAGGGAGATATGTGCCTTTTCGGGTCTACTAAGCTTTAGAAATGGGCAATGTAACTGCAATGAGGGCACTCCTTTCATTCCAGCTGCCGCTTGAAATAAGAAGGTGCCAATGCTGTGATCCAATTTTGTAGTAACCTTACGTTCAAAATGGAAAGACCTATATCTGATTTTGCCTTGTGAAACTAATTTCTCCCAAAATAGAAAAACACACATAATCTGGTATGCCCGGTACATACAGCAGCTTACCATAAGCGTTCTGAAGTCCATCTTCTATATTTTAAAATGTGAAATCTTTCATTCCCTTCCTGCTATCCTCCCATAGGACCAAGCTATGCTAACAAAGATCAAGCAAGACCAGAGGACTGCCAAAAGAGAAGGCTGGTTCGACAACCTGTCATTAACTATCTTTGGTTCAAGATCAGCTAAGAAGACAAGTACATCCCGTGTAAGTTGTTTTCCAGGTTATTATTTGGGTAAATGCTCAGAAATCAGACAATCGAGGTGATGAAGAAGGCAAACAAGAGGCATTATTGTTCATTTGTATGTGGATCGGTCATCTGGTCGGCTAATTCATTTTACATTTAAATGTAGTTTTTAAACAGTACTTTTTATCATGACAACAGGAGTTAAATTCTTAGTTTTACTTTGATTGTAGTCAAGCGGTCTCTATTTACGGAAAACCGCTTCACAAAATTTTGACCCTTCGGCATAATGAAACAACAAGTACCGTTTAACCCTCTTATTCGGAATCACATAGTTTGTAATGCTTGTAGACTTCGCCAACTTCAGCTCGCTCCTGCTAGTGATCGCCTTCTTGATAGTGCGCATGTTTTGGAATGTGGACTGGTTCAAGAGATACGTTGTCCCGCTAAAGATTTTGATTCGGGCTTCTCTAAACTAACAGCCCTCCAGTTATATCCCTACCACCAGAAATCATGGCCTGGTTTGCCTCCAGTGGCCAGTCTGTTGCTCTTAGAATATGGCTAGCGAATATGGACTTTTCCGCTGATCATCCCTTCTAGGCTTACAAAAGGCTACATCCCACTTTGTTCCACACTCCAACCAAGCGGACGAGCCGCGCAAAATTGCTAGTAACCTCAAGAGTAGCTGCCTGTGTAAGGTTTTTGGTTGTAGACATGGTCAAACTAAAACGCTGAACCATACTTAGTTCGAATTTTGCTGAACGGCATTCTGAGTTAACTCTGTTTTGCTCGAGCTTCTCCCCTAGCGCTTCTCTAGGGAGGGTGGGATTGAAGATTTCTCTATATGCCTGTACAACCATACGCTTTCCATAACGTAATTTCTGCATTGACGTATGAGTGTATGAGAGCTCAACTTTTCCATCATCTGACCAAGCTACTCTGTGAATTAGAGTGAAAGTGGTTGAGTAGACCACAGTCGCTTGTATCTTTTACGTCTTCTTCAAGCATGTTCAGCGTGACACATGTGTGACAAGGCTAGGCTATCCAAACACAGGTACATTCCATCCGGTACATTCCATCCGACTGGCTTCTTGAGTTTCCTTCTCACCAATTTCCCTCACATGGACTGGGTGGGCCACGTGACTATGGCAAAGGGAACTTATCAATGCTTCCCAGCGCTGGGACCGAACCCGGGTCGATGGTTTTCAAAGCAAGCTTTTAAACCACACGGCCACACGCTCCAACAATTTCTGTATATTATAGCACTATCTACATTATTGTTAGTTCTGTAGTTGATATGGTAGAGCAGAGACTGCGAGTGCATGGATCCCGGTTTTGAATTCCTATGGTGACACAACTTCTATTTCTCTAGTATCCTTTTAAAATTTATGATTCCATATCCTCTTTTTCCGGTAATACTTTGCAAAAGGAAATCCTGAAGATTAAGGAAAACTTGAATATATTACTAAAATAATAACAAAATAATTAGTGACCTTTTTTGTAATCATGAATCTGGGCAGACATGAATTATTTTAATTTGAGCTCTAAATTTTAAACTCTAAATATAAATAGACGGGTTAAAAAACTAATTAACCTCTCCCTCAACATATTTAAGGTCGAAACTTGCGATCTCAAGTGCCTACAGTATCTACAGATTAACTTTAGTGATATAGTCTCTATTTGGGAAGATATATAGAAGTTTTTCACTGGTTTGTGGTTACTGATGCGTAAAATGATACTACGCCCGAGAGATATTTATGATATTCATCGGATCTTCTTCTCCTTGTTTTCTCATCCTCTTCTCCTCGTCTCCTCCTCCTCTTCTCGTTGTCTTCTCATCCTCTTCTCCTTGTCCCCTCATCCTCTTCTCCTTGTCTCGTCATCCTCTTCTCCTTGTCTTCTCATTTTCTTCTCCTTGTCTCGTCATCCTCTTCTCCTTGTCTCGTCATCCTCTTCACCTTCTCTCCTCGTCCTCTTCTCCTTGTCTCGTCATCCTCTTCACCTTGTCTCGTCATTCTCTTCTCCTTGTCTCGTCATCCTCTTCTCCTTGTCTCCTCGACCTCTTCTCCTTGTCTCGTCATCCTCTTCTCCTTATCTCGTCATCCTCTTCTCCTTGTCTTCTCATCTTCTTCTACCTTGTCTCCTCGTCCTCTTCTCCTTGTCTCCTCATCCTCTTCTCCTTGTCTCCTCGTCATCTTCTCCTGGTCTCCCCGTCCTCTTCTCCTGGTCTCCTTATCCTCTTCTCCCTGTCTCCCCATCTTCTTCTTCTGGTCTCCTCGTCCTCTTCTCCTTGTCTCCTCATCCTCTTCTCCTTGTCTCCTCGTCCTCTTCTCCTTGTCTCCTCGTCCTCCTCTCCATTAAGGCCATTGAGAACCGTCTTACTGCAGCGTCTGTTAAAAATACTCTCCCTGCAGCTCTGTCTATCCACTGCTTTTTAGGCTACACATATGTGTTCGTTTTACGTTGTCTCTCCATCTCTTCTTTGTCTTTTCTTTAGGTTTTTTGTTTCCATCCATTATTTCTCTGGCGGAGTTGCCTTCACCCATCCTCTCATGTCTTTTTTCTTTTGTAGGTGATATCATTTTAACCTTTTATCCTCTGATGTCTGCAGTCTTTTGTCTATTTCTTTACATCACTGTCTTGATTCATCTCAGCATCTACATTCCCGTTTCCTCTTATTCTCCCTCGTATTCTCCCATTCTCTTTTCCCTGTTTAAATTCCCAAACCTCTGTGCCACATAAATAAACAGGCCTTATTACTGTGTTACTCAGTTTCACTTTTGAAGTCTCCTGGACACATCTCTAGCAATCAACGATGATAGCTCTCTTCACCGGGCCCAATCTCCTGATGCTCTTCCCTCGCTGCTGCCTCAGTTCCGCCACTGTTACTTGACAGAGTTGTTCTTGCCCTCCATATTGATCTATATTCTCTCTTGCTTTTTGTTATGACCTCCACGTTTTTTGTGTAAATCTTCAACTCCTTCTTTTCCATAGCCAACTGCCAACTCGACCATGCCCTCTAGTTATTTGCCTTTGTCTGCTGTAATGTTGTAGGTATCAGAATAGTGCAGCTCCATGATAGGATACTTTTGAATCTCTCGTGCTTCTAGTACCGCAATGAACAGAAATGGACGTAAACGTTATTCATAATGGAGGCCAATTACGATTCGAACTCCGTTCTACTGGCATTCTGTGCCCCTAAACGTTGTCTTGACCATCCTTACCAGCTTGCCTAGTACATTTTGTTGCCGAAGACACAAACATTCTAGGCCTCGGGGCAGGCAGTTCATGTTCCCTTTCCAAGTCGAAAAGCGCATGTAACATATGTTTGTTTACTTCAAGATTCGCCTCATATAGGAATCTGCCCCTGTTATTCCCTCCCTAGGTGAATACAAACCGCATGTCGTTTACAGTAAAAGCCTTCATAGCCTGTCTTCAGTTGTCTTTTCCAACACTTTCATGTGTTGCAGCTATTTCATATTCCCTTAATTCTCTCAATTCAAAGTGTCATATTTTCTCTTGTATATGGTGGCTAGTTCATGTACCTGTCATTTTTGCCTTGTGCCATACGTCTTACAGTACTTTACCGTCCTTGACCCAGGTGCTTTGATGTATCGACTTGCAGTCTCAAGTATCGATTTGCTTTATGGTTATTAATTTCTCCGTGGTGTTTCTCACCTCCTTGCCCATTGTATCTTCTATGTGACTTAAAGTAGTGGGCATCGTTATAATGACTCTCTCTCTCAGACTTTCCATAATTAGCAAGTTGTTAATGTTCTCACACACCATTTCTCCGTGATGTTCCCGTCACATTTAAGTGGTGCCTTTTGTGTGTTCTTTATAAGTACAGTTTCTCTAAAATCCTGTCTGCTCATTGTACTTTGTTTTGCTACCTCGGAGATCTTCTCTTCCTTGTTATGCACCTTCTCATACCACGTCTTCCATACCTTTCATTTGATCACAGATTACTTTACACAGTAGTGACATAGTGGTAGAGTGTCAGACTCACAATCCGAGGGTCATGAGTTTGAGCCTACCCTGACCTTACCTGCCACGACCAGGAGGTGCTGTGCTATGTCATCTGTTGTCGTGTAGTGGGAAACTGTGTTTCTATAGATAGGACAGAGAGGGAACAGCAAGCATGAATAGATTGTCATCTGAAGGGGAAAAGAAACCCTGTTCCTAGAAGTGGCTTCGGCCTTGAACAGGGCGGGAAAATAGAAGATTAAACTAGATGTTAATGGAGTGTACTGAAACGTTCTATAAGCTATGTTTTCACTAGGATGTTTCTAATGAAGTAGGTGAAGTGATGCGAGTTGTAAATTAACAGTTCGCGATTCAACCGATATATTATACTGCAAGTGCTTGTGTTAATAGTAATATTTCCAATAGATCTGAGGAAGTCAGAAATAGACGAAATTTATTTATTATTTATTTAATTGACCCTTGCCATACTGCATTTCCGGAAGGATTTTTACTTTCTGTGTACAGGCTCCTGCTATTGGCGATATCGTAGAAGAGTCAGAAGAAGCAGATGAAGATGGTACAGCTTTGGAAAAACAAGAAGAGGAACAATTAGCATCACTGAAGGAAGAAATAGAGAAAGAGAAAGAGAAAAAGCGTCAACAAGGTCTCACAGAGGAGGAGATGGCCGGTGCTTTAGCAGAATTACAGAGACAACAGGAGGCAAAGAGACAGGTATGATATGGAAGAAATTTTCCATGTTGTAAAATATCGGCAATTTGAATGGCAAGGTGGAAATCTTAATCAATGGTGAATATAAAAACCCAGCAAAGAGAGCGTAGTGAACCATAGTGGCAATAAATAAATCCAAATTTGACGATCACACATAATTTTCTTCGCTTTCGATGTATCTCATATCATTTATCAAAGAATAACAAACAACAGAACGTAGCAAACTTTAAGCAAGAACGCAATACAATACAACAGTATAGAAATATTGCAATGGTTCCAAAAGGAGAACAGCAATTGCTAAAAGAGAGACAGAGGAATAAAATCTCTGGGATAAGTTTAGAGAAGGCTTGAGTTTAGACAAAAGGAGGCTTTCTTTGAGAGACAAGCCCAACTCAGAGTTAGCCGCAACTAGTCGAAGTTAGGCAAAGAAAATGTATTACAACAGTCATGACAATGCGAACGAATACTGGAAAAGGGAGGGCTATAAATCTGTTTCCCAGTCAACACAGGAACACCTAGGTGGTCCGGTAGGCGCCTATGGAACTGGCGCATCATCTGACCCAGATACACTTCACTACAGCGTTGTCTAGGTTGTGTAGGAATTACCACGAAACGGTAGTGTGAAATCTATCGTTGTTTAAGAATTGGTTATATGCATATTAGGAGCTTATTTTGATATCAGGAAGCCAAATAACAGATTCATGGATATCGTTTCTATTGGTAGGTTTAATATACTTGTGGTAAAAGGGGGGATATCTTACAATACGAAAGATGGGTGTTATGTGGAAGGAAAGTGTGACGTCACGATTTTGAAAATTTTTAAATAATGGAAAAAATACTTAATTTTCATGTTGCCCTTTTAGTAAGAACTTCAATGACCAAAATTGAGCCTGTTGCCATTTCCCAACATATCAGCTTTCAAAAATATTTGATGCTGGTTCCTTATGTAAGGAACCAAGGAATGTGAAGAGTTTTGACCAGAGATGTTTGAAATTCAAACGCCTTTACTTTAAACACTATATACACCACAGGTTTGGTATTTTGGGAAACAGCCTATTCCAGTGTTGTTTTAAGATATCTGGAGTCAAATCTTACTATTTCCAAAACTCTTGATTTGTGGCGTCATCACTTTCCCTCCGTATTGCGATGTGTTATGATGTAACCCATTTTATGTGAACTCTGAGCACATAATGTGGTCAGAGCGACCTATATTACAGACCTAACAAACTTGCAGCTGATGTCTCAGCTTCTGGTGTATTATGATAATATATTCCCTTTGTACCTGCACAATTAGTTGTGTCTTGGATATACTTCTATTCTCCTGGTTTTCAACTTGCGTTGATCAGGGCACACACCCGTTTCCACTCCTTTCGATTAAATCTGGTGGCTTCATCCCACGTAGCTCCAATTTCATTTAGATCTCTTTCGATCGTTCCTCTCCACGTCAATCTCGGTCTTCAGTGTTTTTTCTTCCCTTTCCTCGGATATACTTGTCGAGAGTAAATAGATAGAACTGGTCGACCAGTTATTAATGTTGGTTTTTTTAATCCTTCACTTAATACAAGACAGGGTTACCACTTCAAGTTATTTAGTTACTTTGGGAGAAGTAGAAATAAAAGTAAACAGAAAAATAGATGTAATTACGGACAAAGATTTACCAGAAGATGGCGGTTGAAAGAAGATATAAAAGTGTCAAGTGGTTAACAGACGGTGCAGAGGTCATGAGAAGAAAAATCTGCTTGGATCGATAGTGACAGCCTTCATGCAACACCAACACCCCACCAACACCCCTCAATAGGTTGATTAAGAAGAAAAGATTGTTGAGTTACCTTGTTGCCAGCCCCGTCCACAATGTCCCCATGCCCAAGAGCTATTTCTCTTTTTTTGCTGCTCTATATCTGGGCAAATTTTTAAAAACTTCCCCAAGGATTTTCTACGTCCCCCTTCTTATATGTTTTGCCATTAGTGAAGCCCTTCTTATACTGTTTTCAGAGTAGTCTCATGTCTGAAGTTATGTCCTGCTGAACAGTAATCTTGTTGGCGTGTTTTGTTAAATGTTGAATTATTCTTCACCATTTTCATGTGAACTATCTGTTTTTTCGTATTTATGTACATCTCATGGTATTGTAATTGTTGGTTGTTTTCTCAAAGACACCACCAACATCCTACATTCGGCTACATACAGCTCGGAAAAAGACTACGACTCAAGACATGATAAACATCTACCATCATCAATGACATCAACTGAGTCGACAAGCGTTAGAATATTTAGCATCCTGCATTCTGTTTATACCCATATTCCCCTGCACTGTTGGCACAAGTGACACAAACATACAGAGCATCATTAATGCTGTTGGTGATGATACAAGTTTTATTACTACACATGACAGCTTGCTTTGATACAAATTGATTATATCAGATAATTGGCTTAGATAATCGTTTTAAGTGGTTATTATAAGTTATGTTAAGCAATTATTTACGTAAAAAAACAAGTATTTTTAGGTAAGTATTTTAAATAGCCACTAAAGATACTTTTTATCTTTACAAAATGAAACAGATAATTCAATATATTAATTACATTTATTCAAATTATCGTCCTAATATATCAACACTTGTTTTCAATCAGGCCATTTTGGCGCAAGGAGCACGGCAACGAGAGATGGCGAGGAAGAGGATGGAAGAAAAACGGAGGAAGCTTGAAGAAAAAAGGTATGAAGAAGACATTGCTGCGTCACTGGTAAGCATGGCATCAAAGCAGTCGCAAATGATTCGTGAAAAGACCATGATTAGTCGGACAAAGCAGGCAGACTCGGTATGTATGAGCAGTTGCTGTAAGCAGTAATTTATGTAAATCGATTTCCTTGTAGGTCAAAGACTCATGGCTACTTCTCACAGTACTTTGAAAGTCATGGTTATTTTACATTTTTGTTATTTCTCTGCTATAAGCAGGGCTAGAATTTTATTTGGCTTTGTTTTTCTGAAGCTTCTCCATGTCAGATTAAAAATACATTGACGTAATATAGTTTACCTTTTCCAATGACCTTTTGGCTTCATTTACATAGCCATAGCCACATTTATACAGTATTGGGTAGCTTTTGATGCCAGATAGATGTTTCGGGCACACGATGCTGGATAGCATTTGATACCACTTAAACTTCGAGTCGGATGCCCTTCGAATAGCAGTGTCAGGGTATTGCTATTGTTTTACTTCCCCCAACAAAAGTTTGCAACAAAAGCTGACCGCCTGACCGATTCGATTTAGCGACATTTCATTCTGAAACAGAAGAATGCAAGTGGACGTTGTGCTTTACTGTAGCAAAAACCAGATACTGAAAGTAGATCGGATACATTTTACTACCACTACCACTAGTGGGGCAACTTTTTATTTCTTTCACTTGTGGAGAAACCTTGTTACAACTACCACTAGTGGAGAAACCGTGTTACCACTACCACTAGTGGAAAAACCGTGTTACCACTAGTAGAGAAACCTTATTACCACTAGTAGAGAAACCTTGTTACCACTACCACTAGGGGAGAAACCTTGTTACCACTACCACTAGTGGAGAAACCTTGTAACCACTACCACTAGTGGAACAACTTTGTTACCACTTTACTAATAAAGAAAATTTACTGCCACTTTCTCTAGTGAAGCAACATTGTTATCTATTTCACTAGTGAAGCAACGTAGCTACCACTTTCACGATTGGAGCAACTTTGCTACCACTTTCACTAGTTGAACAACTTTACTACCACTTCCACTAGTTGAACAACTTTGCTACCACTTTCACTAGTGGAGCAACTTTGTTACCACTTTCACTGGTTGAACATCTTTGCTACCACTTTCACTAGTTGAATAACTTTGGTACCACTTTCACTAGTGGAGCAACTTTGTTACCACTTTTACTAGTGGAGTAACTTAGCTACCACTTTCACTAGTTGAATAACTTTGGTTACAACTGTGTACCGGATAACATGGGTAACGTGGAACTGAAACTCTTATTTTTGTATAAAATCGTATTCAATATGGTGTAACCGAGGCTTTAGTGATTGCTCTTCAATTCCAATACAGCATGAGGTATGATCTTTCCTTTCCGATCCCATCCTTACAATTTGTATCATAGAAAGTCTCTGACAAAAATATTTTAAGGACGAAAATGGCTTCTCTGTTTGGTTAGAAGAGATCGTTCATAGACTAAAATCATACCAGTAGACGAAAATAACAACACAAGAATCAGCCCACAACTTCAACAATTAGAATATTTTGCTTACCTTAATCTAACAGCAAAGGTGTCACATTTATATTAATCCCAAGCAAATCAGTTGATTAGTCGATTCGCATGATATTTAGATTTGTAGAGATTGCACTGTTATTAATAGAATTTAGTCACTTGACGTGTCTCTTAGGTCGTGGACCGTATCCACGCTGACGATCAAAACCAACGGCCTAAATATTTAGTTCGTCTGATTTAGGTCGACAGTGTGGAAAGGGCTAATTAGTTCCTAAGTGTAGAAACGGTGATGATCTTTCAGTCGGACTAAATTCAGGAAAATGAGAGCACAGCAGGAGACTTTTTCGCGGAGTGAACGAGCAGAGAACGGAGTCATAAAAGTAGAGGATCAACAGATAGCGACAGCAGTGTTTTTCCACTACCCCATCAACTTATGTGCGTCACTAAAAAAGATGTCAATTACGGAAATCGGCTCGTCAATTTAGGTCGTCTTGCTAAATTTTGAGATCGTCTCCGTTGCCACACTGACGATCTAAAGCTACGAACTAAAATGTAGGTCGTCTGATATTTAGATTGTCGGTTAGATCGACAGTTTGGAAACGGTAATTGATCTTGTAAGAGCTGTATTGGATCGACCAATCATTGTAACGTCAAGCACGATTTTCGTAGCCTTCGTAAAGGAAAGATAAAGGACTAGTCTGTTTGAAACGTTTTCTTTTCCACGAGGAAGTTTTACAGTATTGGAGCAACCAAGTTAGTGCATTAAAGTCAATACTCTATATAAAAGTTGTTTAACTTCAGCAGGTTTAGTTCGTCATGTATACATTTTTAAGTCTTTAAGTGTACCTGCAATGGTTAAAAATTTTTTGTTGTGTTGTTTAATGTACTGACCTGAAAAGCCTCCGCCTATTCTTTTTGCCGTACGTTGAGTGTACGTCACGTAAAACCGTTTAAAGAGCCCAAAAGTGCACTGCAGGCCTTCGACATGTTTGCCTCGTATTGAATTTTTCAGTATCAACAACTGAACATCCCTGTTCCTTATGACGTCAAAAATTGCCTCGTTCTGGAAAAAGATCTTTGAAGAATAACGTACAAAAGATCCAAAGATTTCTGACCACTGGAGTTACACTTAAAGCTGCTGCCCTTGCAAAGTGAACTGACTGGTCATTATACCTAGTCATTGTTACCGTAAATGGCACTTGACGGCTATAATTTTAAAGCCCATTCATCGTAGCTCCTACTTTACTCGCTCAGACAAACTGTTGATTTGCAAACTTGATTTTTCCTT